>CM048819.1:67935069-68144358 GCA_026586065.1 Dioscorea zingiberensis | reverse complement strand
TTGGTCAACGGGGCGGTGGTGACAGAGGGCAGTGACCTCCCGGCGGCTGTCGGGAATGGAACTTCATTTTCTGGGTTCCCGCAGACTGATCTACTTAACTCCATTGATACGGCTGGAGACATGAACCAGATTCAGGTGGAGATCGACTTGACAGGGACGCAGTTTGGAGTGAAACCGCCAGGAGTGCCAATGCCGAAGACCATCAAGCTCCTCAATGATGGATTCAAATGCCCCAATCCCACCAAGAAAGGTAAACCTTCAGGCTTGTGAATTTAGAGTGCTTGATGATCAATGGATTTAATTCATTCCTTTCACAAAGAGAGGGTAACGTATCACGCTTACAACGTCTATATTAATAAAAAAAATAATCTTATTTACTCTGTTAATTATTCACAGCCAGCAACATGTATGTGTGCTGTGTCAAAGATCCAAAATTCAAGAAGAAGAAGAAGGATGACAGCAACAAGTTCCTTCCCCGGCAGTACGGCGATCTGAACATCGTCTACGACGTGCTGCAAGCCTACGGGAACAACTACTTAGCTCAAGTGACAATGGACAATGATAGCCCTCTTAGTCGACTGGATAACTGGAACCTCACATGGGAGTGGAAGCAAGAGAACAGAGTTCATTTACAGCATGAGAGAAGGCGCATACACACTCCAGAAGGATTTCTCCTGACTGCATCTATGGCGCCCAAGGCCAGTACTACCTTGAGTTTTAGGCTTTGCTCCGGACGGGAACTGGGAGAAGAGACCGATAATTGCATGACACCCGCCGGAGATGGAGGGAACGATGACAAGATCAGAAAGCTTCCATTTTGCTGCAAAAATGGCACTCTTTTACCACCAACCATGAATGCCACCAAGTCCCACGCTATATTCCAGCTCAAATTCTTCAAGATGCCTCCGGACCTCAACCGCACAGCGCTGTTCCCTCCCCAGAGCTGGAAGATCAACGGCTTCCTTGATCCAGAGTACAAGTGCGGCCCTCCGGTAAGGGGTCAGCCCCTCGACGTTCCCCGGCCAGAGCGGGCTATTGGCGAGCACACCACCACCGCGGTGGCGAGTTGGCGAGGTGGTGTGCAACATAGCACGACCCAAACTCAAGAGCTCTCGCTGCTGCGTCTCTTTCTCGGCGTTCTGCAACGACTCCGTCGTCCCATACAGCACATGCGCGTGCGGCTGCGGCGAGGACGCGGCTTGCGACCCGGACGCGCACCTCTGCTGCTCCCTCAAAGGGGCTCTCCTCGTCCCGTTCGACAACCGGACGGCCAAGGCCAAGGCTTGGGCCAAGCTCAAGCATAGGGACGTGCCCAAACTGGCTCCCGTGCGGGGATAACACCCGGAGTTAGCATCAACTGGCACGTATCCTCGGACTACCATAAAGGGATGGACTGCGAGGATCACTCTGTTCAACTATGGGCTGACTACACCTTCAAAGATTGGTTCACTGCGGTGAGGATGGACAAAGGCCTTTGATGGGTATGAGAAAAGTCTACTCTTTTAATGGGACAGAAGCTGCGAAGAAGCTGGAAAGAACACTATATTCTTTGAAGAAGGATTGCCGGGATTGGCCTACTTGCTGCCTATTTCTGACGGCAGGACCCGGAGAGAATGGTCCGAGAGTGCCGGGAAAGCTGCAATCCGTCGTATCTTTCTCCAAGAAGCACACACCGGATATATAAACATCATGGAGTGGGGATGGGTTCCCTGCAGGGTGTACTTCAACGGCGAGGTATGTTCACTTCCCACTGAGGATACCAAAAGGACATGGACATCGCTCTCAGGTCAACCTTCTCTCACTGGTTTTGCTCCGCGAAGTGATGGTGATGTGATCTACTGAAATAGGAGTAGAGAACAGTTTGTTGTACTTTAGTGGTCCAATGGTAGCTACTAAATTCGCAGATCAGGATACTTTGTAATTTTCAGGTAAAAAAAATTAAGGTTGGAAACTGTAGAAAATTGCAGTGATGCGAACAATGGATGAAAGATATTGATGTAATTTTGAGTTTAGAGGCTAATACAAAGGTAAAAACTTCTTAAGACATTCTTTTCAAGCATTTTACAGAAAAATTACACTGGGGACTATGTTTGCTTGCCCATCTTTCGTGATAGGGTGTTCTTTGGGTTTCTGAATTCTTTCGCCTCTTTTTATGGATGAAGTGAGAGGCTTATGAAGTAGGATGAACTATTTGTCCTGCCGATTGACAAATTTGTAGAAAAGAAATTTACATGAGAACTATTTGTACTGGGGAATTGTTATCTGTGTATATTGACATGAGAAAGAAAAACTGAAAAAAATTTTTAAAAAATACAAACCTTCATTTCCCAGAAAATTATCCATATTGTGATCAATCAAATTACCATCGAGAACTGAGAAGCAGTGCAACAAATGGATATTCACAGAGAGGCACAAAGCACATACCAATAAACATTTTTAAACTTTTATGATGCCAGAAGAAGAAGGTTTACAATGTGGACAAATTTAGTATGTTTATTCAGTAAGGTGAGTGCCACAATGACCATATGGAATGCGAAGACATACACAAATTCACTCTATACGGTAGGAATTTGAGATGGATTACAACACATTGATGTATTTTAAATGTCACACACATTATTGATACAACAACGGTTGGGAGATCAATCATTAGTAGAAGAATAAGAAGCACAATAGTGTCTTGCATTTCCCTCGAGAGCCAGATAGTGAGGGTAACTAATCTGGTGTAAGAAACTCACCTTGAGGGGAGCACACACTTATACCTCAAGAACTATGTTTAACACTGTTTATGGGAAAGAGATGGGGTTAAAGATAGAGGCATTAAACAAGAGAGGCTGTACATGTCAAAACATGTCAATAGATCAAGGTTCTTCCTATCTGAGTGAGCATAAATGAAAAGGAAGAAAATTTCCACACATAGATGCAGCAAATATTTTTTCTAATTAAAAGGTAACCATCTAATTTCTCAGCTTAACAAAACATATATTACTTGAGTCAGAGTTTTTGACGGAGTCTAGCATACATAAATATATGCATACAAACCAAACAAACAAACAAATTTCCAGGGAAGTTTGCTTAAAGAGTGGACATGCAATGTATTACCTTTTTAAATGTAATATTTCCTATGAGATTTCAGTTGCACCACTGCAAGCTTTCTTTGCATCCAAATTTCCATTTTACATCATTCAAATCTGAAATGCAAGAATACTTTTAGAGGAGATAAACAATCAAAAGCAAGATAACTTCATTCAATCAATGGAAATATATAATATAATAATGGTGGTGGTTTATGTCCTGTAGAATGGAGCCTGAAGTTTTGCATATAAACCCTGGTCATGTATAAATGGTTCCATTCATATAAAAGAAGAAAATAAATAAATCAACAATGCAGAAAAGAGACAATTGCAGGGCATATCTATGTTAGCTAAATACTTCATACATAATGAATGAAGTAGTTCCTTTCTGCAGTAAATATTCTCAATTGTAGACACTTAACAGAGCATCAGAAACATATATAATCCACACATCATGACGCATAACTCATAATATGAACATTTTAATAAGATCAGGTAAGTTGAGTAGGGTTTCAACACGGTTGAGCAGGAACCTAGCTCACTAAAGATTCCATTTTTATTTTGGTTAGTCCCTGACGACCCAGATACAGTTTGGATCAATTAAACTACAGCCTTAATTGTGTGTTTTTTTTTTTTTTTTTTTTAATAACTACAGCCTTAATTGTGAAGGAAGATAATAGGAAAATCAAACTATTTTGTTGATTACCTTTACAACATCATCCAGGCCCCGTGCTTCCTGCAACAGTTTTGTGCTTTTGTCCTTAAGTACACTGGCAACAAGGAAAACTGAAATTGGTAGTGGGGCTTCGGAATGTTTGGCCCCATTCTTCAAATTAGCTCGTTCATACTTCCCAAAGTGTATGCGTATTGATTTTGTTTTTCCTTTCGAACCATCATTTTTCACCAGTAAACCCTGGTTCTTCATACATGGAGAAGATGCCAGGATCATACTCAAGAGCCCACATCATCTGTCCATATGAAAATGAAAGATCAGATTGGCATAGAATGGAAACAAAGAATATAAAAACCATAAGGACTAGGTGGACTGAATGTATTTACAGGGAGTTATACATATTTTGGAGCAAGGAAAGAATATCAAATCATTTTTGATAATTCTTGAACTTGATGTATTTCTTATATTGGCAGAAAACACTGAGGAATGAAAGAATGCATATGGATGAAGTTCTTAGAAGGGCAGTATTACAACTAAATGTTCAATTTCAGTTCAAGTGATACTGGTTGTATGTGTAAAACCAAAAGCGACCATAAAGATGAAATGACATGTAATAGTAACTTGGCTGGGTATGCTGTGAACCTGTTAAAAAAGATATAATAACAGCTATTGAGAGAATGAACAATTGAGAATTTTGTTCATGAAGTAAAATATATCTTTGAGTCTTACCTCCCACAAGTACAAGGAATCTCCAAAAGAAAGTTCTCTGCGGAAAAGGACCATAAACATACGGAATGCAAAGAGATAATCACCTCCACCCAATGTTTCTGTGTTAATGAACCAAAAATTATCTCAGAACTTCCTTCCGAATAAAAAAGTTATAGACATTGAAAAAAAAAATCCAACGCTTGTCCAGATCAACGAATATTATGAAATCTAATAGCCCTTGTACAGTAAATCTCTGGACCAATTTTAGTAATTTAGACGGCGGAAAGAAAATTCATTAAATGTCAATTGATTTAGTTTGGTTTCTGTTATAGATCTATTCTGAACTACACATGGGCATATCCATGAGTTTAACTGCTGAATCTCTAGATGGTAGGCACACTATACAAAGTTTGAATGGTTTATTTGATTAACACAAAAGAGAAAAAAATAAATTTGTTAACGTACCTAAATGTTGATGGAGCTTCGGGTAAAGGACCCGAGTTATTGATGCTAAACTTTGAAGTTGGTTCTCCACCCCAACAGAAGTCTCTGTGCATCTGAAATTTCCTCGCTATAAATTTCAAATAACAATATGTATCAAAAGACAACGTGGAGGATATAACCTTATAAATCAATGAAGCAATTATACCAGGAATGAAAATCATAATGTGACAAGAAAACTTCATCTATTTGTGTAGCAGAAACCTCATCATAGATAATTGAAATATATTAATGTACACTCAAAGTGAAGCGAATGACAATAGAAAAGAGAATCAAAGGTGTGATAGGATCCATTGTTGCCATCATTAGAATATATATTAACCTTTAGAAGATAATGGCACAAATTAGCATACCATCAATAGCTGAAAACAAACACTGAATGTACGGACACACTAGAGAGGTGAAAGGGAACATTTTTGCTATTTAAACCAACTTAGTGCCTAATACCTTGAATATTCACCAGAATCATGATATTCTTTTACATGAATACAAGGGGAACTAGTTGAATGAAAAACAGATTGTCATGCAAGATATCATCATCAGCAATCTAAAGAAATGAAGACAGCCTGCTACAGTCAAAGAAGAATGTATGTAACATAACATCTAGTACCACAATCAAAGATGAATTTTGGATGGTCAACTTGGATATTGATACTAATATGCAGCTCCATACACAACCTTACCAGTCTACGCATCAGGCGCTCAAAACACCAAAATGCATCTGCTTCATCTTCAAGAAGTATAATCATTGGGGAGCAAAGATCACTCATTCCTAACCACAAACACCATAAAATATATATATTAGAAGTTTTGTGACTATTTAGTAAAAGTAGCTTCCAGAATCATTAATGAACAGGCAACTTCAATATAGCCTATAGAAACTTGTTATGCCATGCAATAATGAGGAAATTTCTTGAAAGAGTATGAATGGTTCATGAAGTCAGATGACAATGCTAACAAAATGCATATGGTTTGCTTTGATGACTGAAAGAAAGGGATTATGCTAAAAAACTAGACATTTGTTTTCTCTAAATATAAGAAATTTTCACACCTTGGCAGTAACCAACATCTTTGTCAATCCACGCATATACAGCTAAAATATCCCAAAGCTTTGATAAATTTTCTTGCTTCTCATAGAATACCAATGTCCTGTCAGTTCGAAGCACATCAAGACCTAGCAAGCAAAATTTATCATCAAATGCCCATATTTTAGGACAATATTAGCATAGCAGAATGTAAATAATACTGCAGAAATACAATCATTGGTTACCTTTCAGCACCTCTGAGGGAGATTCCTTAAAAGTCAAATCTAAACATATGTGTGAGTTATTAGAATTATTATGGTCATCATGGAGCAAATTAATCAATAGTTTAGATTATTACAATTACCATGGAGTAAAACAATTGCTAGTTAAAACGAAAATCCATTCTCAATTTCCATGAAGGAGTGTTGGATCATATAAATATGAAAACAGAACACTGGAAGCATCAACATTAGATGTTTTCAGATCCAAGCATTACCAATCCAGTCCTGCAAGCAACTTTACAAAACAAGAATAATTGTTTGATATGTGACATGTGATGGTGATGAAACTCAAAAAATATAAGGATAACTATTTGATACAATAAAAATAAAATAAGATGTTGATTGGGTTTACATCAGGTGGGAGAAAGAGAAGTAGATATAGTAATGCCTACCAATTTGATGTAGAGTGAGCTTCCACTGGATTATTTTTTTGTCAAAAATAACATAATTTCTCTCTGCTTCTGTGCACATAGCAGTAGATTCCAGAGCTTGGTCAGGATTGGCTTCCAGAAGCACTAAAGGATCTTTAATAGGTTCTCCATCTTCAGTGATTATTGGAGCAGTTATAATTCTACCACTTCCAACATGGGAATCCATTTCACGACACTCTTCTTTCCATCTTAAATATTGCACTCTACATATGCACATTTGTGTTTAGAATGATATATAAAGAAATTTTGACGATAACCTCAACATAGAATATAAGTTTAGAAAAAAAACCAAGCATAACTTCAACCTAAAAATAAATCAGCCTTTAAAAAAAATGCCACCTGAGGGTCTAGATTCATGTAAAATGTTTTAGGAAACCTTGTATTCAGATGACAACCACAGGCAGATTATTATTTGTAGGAAACCTACCTCCTCCTTTGTTGTCTCTGTTGTTCTCAGCTCATCAAAACTGCTTCTGGGATCAAAACATCCAAGTAAAAACTCCCATACTTCACCTCTAATTGAAGGATGGACACCCTGACAAAAAAGATTGAAAATAAGTTTCAAAGGATCAAAAGTATAGAATTTTCCAACACCATACCATCACAAATATGAACTTAAAAACATCAGTTTTTCACAAGTTCATTATCTCATTTCATGCATGTCCAACTGTGGTCTATCAATTCAAGGTTTACCCTTTAAAGTTTAAACAAGTCCAAGAATTTAACAATGATGTAAAAACAGCAAAGAAAAAGGAAGTTCCTAAAAAGTAGGCCAGTTCAGCCTCTTTGTTTAAGCCTATCAAACACCACTCAATGCAACAATATCGACAATCAATACAAAAGTGTCTGTAAACTGCATAAAGATATAAACACAGGCCATGCATAAGGCTTCTAATTTTACCAAATAGATAAGTTATTTATACCTAACAAATTTAATATATTCAGCACACCAAAAGAAAAGGGTAATATCTCACTCACCCCACGCTGAATTCTGCCCAGAGTCTGGCTAATATCCAAGCAACCATCAGGACTAAATGCAGCATGCCACCTCCGTACACTAAGAGTTCTTCCAGCCTGAACATAACAAGTAAAGCTCGTAAAAAAAAAAGTCAATCAGTAGCATATTAACACATAGGAAAAACATACAATCAGTACGAAACTGATTATAGATAAGCCAGCCAAATGCCTTAAAATACAGATTACATAAGAAAAGGACCTCAACTCAAGTAAACAGAACAAACCATGTGAAATATCCAAATTTCCACAAACAAGGCATCACAAAATCGAAACTTTTCCTTCTTCTTCAGACATTTAAATAATCAAAGTCTCCCCATAAATGGGGGAAAAAAAACAGAATCTGCAGCTCTTTCTTCATTTCCTTCTTCTGTCAACAAAGTTCTTAAAAAAATAATGATAAATAAATTGAAAAGCATCAAAATTTTCCTTATTTTGTTTTATTTTCCTCTATTTGACTAATTTTCATCAATCCAATCACACGGATTCAACAACCTTACATGGAACCAATATCATCATTAAACATTAAACTACAGTATCCACAAACACAGCCCAAATCAAATCCATTGGATCAAAACTTCGAGACCATGAATAAGAAAACAAAAGATGTGACCTTGATCTTGAACCGGGTCTTGGTGACATCGCTGCATTCCGGCCGGACAGCATAGAAAGAATCCGCCGGCTCTCCGGAGCCTCTCCACATCCCAAACTCAAGCTCAAATCACGAAAAAATATCCAAAAAAATCACACAAAAAAAAGAAAAAAAAAAATCTCCACCCCAAGCCCGAGCCGGATCCTTCCGTCTCCCCGAATTCAACCAAAAATTCCTCAAGTAATCAGGAAAAAGAATGGAGGCGATCCAGCTCAGGCGGGGAGGGAAACGAGAGGTTTTGGAGGGCGGGTGAGGGGTATTTTGGTAATAAAGACCGGTTGGAACTGTTCTTTGCCCCCCCACTAGTAGTGATAATAATTAATTAGATAATTAAAGATTAGGAGTTTTATCACAAGATCCGACAAGGAGACCTGTTCCCATGGGCCATGTCCCTCCCGCCCAGGGCCCCAGGCTGAGGTGAAACCCGTTTCCTTTCATAAGTTCGCGTTTCATTTATGCAAAATTGGACCTTACTCTTGCTCTTGGTTGGACGAAATTCTTCAATTTGTTTTTTTGTAACAATTTCTTGATAAAGAACAGCTAAACATTGAATTTACTGAAATAATTTCAAAATTTCCAGAGAATGATCAATGCCTAAAAAGTTGTGAAATTAATATTAATAAATGGCTTCGAAGTTATTTCCATTTAAAAAAGTGGACAAGCTTACTCAATATTAAACTTGTAATATCATGGGTTGATGCTCGGAATTGGAGGGTCTCGGGATCCGCACTCCGAGAGAAGAGTTGATGGTGATGGTGATTGTGATGTTGATGGTGATGATCGATGAAATAGGGAAACGGCTTGAGTTAGGTGACAACTTCAACCAGAACCATTGTCTTAAGAAGCAATGGATGTCCAACTGGTGAGTCTTGGTCCTTGCAAGGCCCCCGGACTCTCCGATGATCAAGCCAGTGAAAATAATCGGAGGAGAAGGAGAAGATAGAGAGAAATTTTAGTGATTTTCAAATAATAATAGAGAGTAGGATCAAGGGAGAGAACCAATGTCAAATATGAGTTTCTTGAGAGAATCTTGAAAAAATGTACCCTGCCATTTCCCTCCGCTTTACTCTTTATACGTCATGTTATGATGTTATCGTTAGTCATGGGGGTTGCCAGTGCAGGCGCTCACACATCTCTACTCGTGCCCTTTGCGTGAGAAAATCTCTAGTGGACCAACAAATGATGGCTGGGGACAACCTACTACCTTAGAGCTCCAGGATCATGGATGCATGTTTCCGCAAAACAACATGTAAATCTGGTATTTTAAAAAAAAGATGTAATTCAGTAATTTATTATATTATAATTAATCTTAAATATGGCTTTATTAGAACAAGGAAATTTCAATAAATTTTTTCTTTTTACACGGAATTTAGATTTATTAGTCTCCTGACTCTCCTCCAGCTCAAAAAACAAGAACAAAAGAATGTTAACGAAATACGGCAAAGTAGTCCGTCTTGTTAAACCAACGCGTCGATCCCTCTCCCATACGCTCTCCCTTACCGCTTCGCCCGACGACCTCCTCCGGGCTCAGATCGCCGGCGGCGACCTCGATGCCGCCGCCGCTACTCTCCTCCAGTTCTCCACCACCCGCCCGCTACCAATCTCATCTCTTCATCTCGTCTTCTCCTCCCTCTCCAATTGTGATCACTTCCATTCCGCCATCACCCTCTATAACTCTCTCTCCAAGTCGCCCGCTTTCACCCCAGACCTCATTACATTCAACATCGTTCTCAAGTGCTACTCTCTCGCCCGCCGCTCTGATCTCGCCCGCTGCCTGTTCGACGAAATGCGCTTTAGGAACATCAAACCTGATACAGTCTCCTTCAACACCTTAGTCAAAATGCTTGTGCAATGAAAACAACATCCCTGCTTCTCTTGAAGTGCTTCGAACGATGAAAGACCGCGGTTTGCGCCCGAATGGCTTTACGTACTCAATGCTCATCGGCCTTGTGGTCGCGTGGGTGCTCGAACTCCGAGCTGGGACTTGGGTTGATCCAGGAGATGTTGACGCTGGGGTTGGTACCGAGCACAGTGAACTGGAATTGTGTTTTGGCGGCGCTCTGTAAAGATGGGAAGGTTGGCGCCGCGCGTGCTGTCTATGCAATGATGGGAAAATCAGGTGCCGTGGTGGATATTACTGCGTATACTTGTTTTGTTCAATTGTTGTGCAGGGAGAGGATGGTGGGCGAGGCGAAGAAGGTGTTTGATGAAATGTCTGAGAAGGGCGTGCATCCTAATGTTGTCACTCACAATACGTTACTGCATGGGCTTTGTCTGAATAAGCATTTGGAAGATGCTATTAGGATGGTGAATCAGATGATTGTTAATGGTCCAAGCCCGAGTGTTGTGACCTATACTACATTGATGGGATGTCTTTGTGGAGAAGGGAGACTAGAGGAAGCATTGGGGTTTATGGATCAAATGACGCTGCAAGGTTTGGAACCGATAAGTCCATGTACAGTATTATGCTTGGTGCGTTGTGCAACAGAGGGAGAACAGAGGATGCTGTTCAGCTCTTTGTGAGAAATGGGAGTTTGTGGGTTCAATGACATTGTTGCTTACAACATTGTGATCCGTGGTTTCTGTAAAGTGGGAATATGGACAGGGCCAGGGAGCTTTTTGATGAATTTGTGGGTAAAGGATTGAAGCCTGATGTGATCATGTATACTAGCTTGATGGATGGTTTTTGCAGAAATGCTGAGATGGATGC
This sequence comes from Dioscorea zingiberensis, assembly GCA_026586065.1. Lineage (NCBI taxonomy): Eukaryota > Viridiplantae > Streptophyta > Magnoliopsida > Dioscoreales > Dioscoreaceae > Dioscorea > Dioscorea zingiberensis. The sequence goes on along the minus strand of CM048819.1, from coordinate 68,133,289 downwards.
TGCAAAAGAACTATTTAATGATATGCAGGGGAAGGGGCTCAAACCAGATATAATCACATATTCAACAATGATAGAAGGTTTTTGTACGCTTGGGAAACTTGATGAAGCACAAGAACTGTTGTTTGACATGGAAGGCCGAAATCTCCAGCCAAATAAGGTTATCTATACGTTATTGATCATTGCCTTTTACAGAGCTGGAAATCTTGATCAAGCTGCCTATTATCTAGGGGAGATGGTTGATCAGGGACAACAGCTCAATGACAAGACCAGTAGATTAGTTCTAGACAAAATGTCCAGCATGGGGGTGCACCAAGATGCCTGTAATCTTCTGAATTCTGTTGTTGAGAATGAGTTGGGAGCTGATCAAATGATACTCTCAGAAATACTTAACCACTATTGCAAGAATAGGCGTATGCAAGAAGCTGCAGACTTTATAAGAAGGATGTCTGAGAAAGGTGGCCAGTCCTGTATTGTAAGTTCTAATTCTAGAATGCAAGGGCATTGCATCAAGGGTGAGATTGTAGAAGCTGCTAATGTGCTTCATGAAATTGTTAAAAATGGCATTCTTCCATCTACACTTGGTGTTTCTTTATTTCTGGACCATGTTTGTAGTTTTGGACAACTTGATAGGTTTCTGGAGGCGCTCCCAATCCTATTGGGAGAACTGGATAATTCTGGAAGTTGAGTTCATGATCTTTGATGGTACATAATACAAATCTTCAGCTGTGACCATTTCAGATGGGGGAAATTGCTATAAATGTTTTTTTTTATACTTTTTTATTTTATATACTTGAATGAGAGTTGTGGGAGAGTTAGAATTCTGAGGATTGAGGAGGCAGCAGAGATCCATTATTAATTTTATGCTCAAGGAGCCAATGTTAATATAAGCTATGATTAAGATGAGCACGGATCAAACTCAAAATCACTGGTTGTAAATGCTTCTGGTGCTGCTGTCAACAGTCCTGCTTAAGTTTGATCACGAATGGAAACTGTTTGCTCAGGTTGGTGCTTCCAATATTGCTTTTCCCTTCTTGCATGGTTTGCAATATCTTCTTACTCTATATATATTGTCTTATTTCCTGGTTTTACTGATGGTCATGTTTGATTTTGTTCGCCACCGTTAAATTGGAATTCTAGGAAAATTTTGGAGATTGCATTTTTTGTTGCTTGCTTGACTCTGTTTCACCAATTCCATCCAAGCACTGACACTGAAAATTACATTCTAATATTTTTGCTTTGTGTTCTTAGTGCATCTCCTTTCTTTTCTGTCTATCTTGTTTGTATGGTCCTCTACTTAACCGAAGAAGAGTCTCATAAGGCTGACCATGAAAGCGAAGATTGTCTTAAACAATTATGGATGGGGGTATCCACAATTTTTTCTCACGAAAAAGAATTTATGGGTTGGGGCCTATCTTTGCAACTAAGATTACCAATGGAACCTTTTGAGGAATTTCATTGGTATTTAACACAAATTTTGCAATCAAAATTTTTGTCACTACACTAATTTTCACAAGAAAAGTTGGTAATTCATTTCTTCTCTCACCTCACAAGAAGAGGTTGAGAGTTTAAATCAGGCACGTATGACGTGCTTGTAGTGGTTTGTCATATTTATCAAAAAAGTAACTTTGGTCACTACAGTCATCATTTCTGCACTTCTCGGTCATAATTACATCAGCCGTAGTGGCTTTTTTTGTTGTACTATTTTTATTTTTATTTTCTTTATTGCTATTCATTTTAGAGAATCTTATAATTTTACTCTGAACACCTCTGGGAACAGAGTGCTTATGCCAACTTTTAACTGCAAGTCTTGATGTCAATGTTCCAAATGGCAATCAACCTTCCAAGCTTGGGGATCTTAAATGGAGACCATGGCCAGTTTTTACAGTATAGATTATCACAAGAAGAGAGTAGCAGGCTTAAATTTGTACGTCATTTTTCTCCTATTTATTGCTATCCCTTTATGTATGACTTGTTATCCTCTGATCTAGGATGAAGGATATATATTATTATCCCTTCTTATATAGTTGTCACACAAATTAACATTCAAAGCAATGAGAACATCTCAAAATTTGCCTTTCAAGTTCCAGGCCCTGTTAACAGTGGTTTTCAGCCCATTGATTGTATGACTGCAAGGCTAATCTATTCCCCAATTTTTAGTCTTTAAACAAAAACCATCTCAGACTTCAAACCATGTAAACTAATGGCCAAAATTCTTAAGATGATCAGTATAAACTAAATTAAAAACATCACTTCCCAATCTTATGAAACCTCTTTGATTATCTTTTTTTTTGATACATGTGGATAAATCATTTGAAGTACGTTGCGGGTATGGTTTGAACCCTCAACCTCTAAGAATAGATTAGGACATTGAACCCTGGAACCTTTTCAGCTATCTTAGACATAAAATTATAAACAACAGCATACAAATGAGGAGCCTTCAATATAGATTTAAACAAAGTTTCAGACAAATCAAACTCTACATCACAGAGAACAACAAACCAAACTGTTCTTGTTTGACCCAACCTTGCTTTCATCTCCACATCCCCCTCAAACCAAAAAGAGCCTTGTTATATCCCCATGAACACAAAGAAACAGTGTGTCAAACTTCATAAACATCATAAACTCATCCTCATCCATAGTTTTGCATCCATGAAAGCACGCAGATGCCTGAAGATATGCTGCTGCGCCACAGCCATAATCATTCTCATCCTCATCATCACTCTTGTGATCTTATACTTCACCATGTTTAAATTAAAGCAGCCACAAGTAGTAGCAACACCAGTGAGCCTCCAAAGCATAGATTTTACACTCCTTCCTGTTCTAAAACTACATGTAACCATCGGCATGGAGATTGATATCAAGAACCCAAACTATGGTGGTTTCAAATACGACAACTCAACGACCTTGGTGTACTACCGTGGGAGCCTCATTGCAGAGGCTCTGGTGGCTGCCGGCATGATCGGAGCTAGGTCGACGGAGAATGTGAGCACGTCAGTGGACATATTTGTTGAGGATCTTGCGAAAAACCCTCTCTTCTTGCCTGACGTGTTCTCTGGGAGCTTGAATTTAACATCTTCTTCTAAAGTGGAGGGGAAGGTGTTGTTACTGGGGATAATCAAATTGCGCGCCAAGACGTTTGTTTCTTGTGACATAACTGTCTTTCTGAAAACAAGGAATAGTAGCTCCATTTGTGACTCTAAAATCAAGATATAAGCAAAGATGGATTAGAGCTTGCATTTTGCTTTTATTGGATTGGATGAATTACTGAAAGAAGACATTGTTTTGTTTGTTAATTTGTTGTAACTTCATGTTATTGGTGAATGATTGAAATTAAGTTTAAAACATGTATATGCTTTCCTTCATTGGGCAATCTTGACAGCTTTTGTTTCATGGAAGCTTGAATTTTTCTTGGCACACAAAACCTCATTCTGCAAGACATGAATATTCTCAATTGAGGAAGCAAAGGATAACTTTGAGGAGGAGAACTGCAGCATGGAAAGCAGATGAAAAAGAACACTTGAAGAACCATGTCCGATCATAAAGCTTATTCTTCTCTTCAATGGGCAAGATATCTAAGGCCATCCACACCTATAAATATCCATGAACATTGCACTCTTTCTCCAATCAAAAACTTACAAGAATATCTATCCTTGTAAACCATGGCAAAGTTTTATACCTTGAGGCTCTTGTGCTTAGCTCTGCTGGTGTCCATGGCTGCTGCAATGCAGTTCAAGGTTGGAGGCTCAAAGGGTTGGACTGTGCCTACAGATGCAATGTCATACAATCAATGGGCTGAAAGTAATCGGTTCCAAATTGGTGATTCTCTGTGTAAGTTGATCATTAAATGAAATCAAGATTTTCCATGATAAGCTCATTCTGTTGGTTTCGATATGTTAATTAAGTTCAATGGTATTGTTTCAGTGTTCGTCTACCACCCAGTCCAAGACTCTGTGCTTCTAGTTGATGAAGATGCATATAAATCATGCAACACTTCATCATTCATTGATGTATTCGACGACGGAAACACTGTTTTCACCTTGACTCATTCTGGTACCTTCTACTTTATCAGTGGAAACCATGAGAACTGCCTAAAAAATGAGTCTCTTGTGGTGGTGGTAATGGCAGAAAGGACCAATGCCTCTGCACCAAGTCCACCACCTTCTCCTTCTGTTCTTGCTCCCCCTCCTCCTCCTCCTCCAGAGTCCATGGTGTTTGCACCAACAATTTCTCCAGTTGCTGAATCTACTCCACCTCCACCAAATGGAGCCTCTTCTTCTAGGGTGATGAGTTTCATGAGCTCATTTGGAGCTCTCCTTGGATTATTTATTCCCTTCGTTTTGTAATTTGAATCCTGGTGTTGAGTGAAGTCTTGTGATGTTGTGTTGTTTTATATGAGTGATTGATTATTTGTAAATTGCGATTGCAATAAGTTTCAAGCTTTGTCCATTTGTTTCACATTACTTAATTTCAAAGGACTTCAGGAACCTGCAAACTTGAATTCAGCACATGAAACTGAAAAAAAAAAACAGGTTTCTGCAATCAAGATTTAACCATTATCAAAATATCTGCAGCATATTAGATTTTTCTTTGATTTGGTTTGAACAAACGCAAGATATAACAACTAAAACTACAACCTCATATTTCCATAATGATTCAGCTTTCCATCAGTACTATGTTGTGCCGAAAAGGGGTGGACATGCTTTGATATATTTCAAGAGACACCCATGAAAGTCTAGTCATTTTCATTCAATCAACATGACAGACCAACTAATTAGATAAGACCATGCATGGTGTTCCAAATCCTCTGCTCCATTCCTTTCTCTTTTTATCTTTGAAGACCATCAGTCACACATTGTTAACCATCTCTGCCAAAGTTCATACACAAATAATATCAAGATTTTCAAGAAAAAAACATAAACAATTAATTAAATCTCCAATCTAAAGATTCTGAAGTATCTCCTTCAGCTTCTTGCATCAATGCTACCATGGAAAAAAGAATGCAAATCATTAAACATGTGAAGATGTTAGTAGCTGAGTAGGAGCCCTCAAACAACAAAATTCAATGTCTTTGGACCCACATTAATTTCATGTCAACAGCTACCATTATACATTTACATGAACCTTAATGGCCGAAAGCTCAAAGCAATATTTTCAAGATTCTATTTATATAACCACTGTGTGTTAATGTTGACCTACGAGCAGTGTTTCTAATTAAATGAAGCTAATAATAGATGAGAGGTCTGCGAAACCATGATTTGGAATGATATTCAATTAGAAAACTCGGCTACCAGAGATATCAACTTGATTATATGGAGCAGAAATTGTTTCTCTTTTGAAGACATTGATCTATTTTCTTTGGATTGCTTGATCTTGTTTCAAAGCTATTAACATATATAGGCTCTTGTTAATGTGAGGCCTAATGAAGTTTATGATTGCTAGCACTAAAATAAAGCAGCATGTCTGCCATTGAATTCAATCCATGATAATAAAATAAAATGGAGATGATCAAAGTTACAGAAATTCATATTAGGTAGATCTCAATCTTTGCATTTTTAATCACCTTTCATAATCATTTATTTAGATATATTCAAGTCCTATATGTATATATAATTCACACACTTAGAAATATAAAATGAAAATATCTAAATAAATGATGAGAATCATATTGATGTGGCACACACGCAGCTTCATAAAACATATATAGTGAAACAAATCATTAGGAGGAAACAATCATTGAAATGGAGCCATTACATGTGTCTCCTTCCTACCTTCCATCACATATTTATTAACATTGTTCCTCTCCTCCATATTTCATTTCTTATTCTCTACTTCCCTTTCCTTGCATCACTCCATACTTCAATCATTTTAAAGTATAGAACTATTTAAATGTTTATATTTTATCTTCTCCATTCCTTTCAATCCAAGGTGTTCTATTCTGTTCTATTCTATTCCAATGTTGCAGAGCTCTCATCTAACTCTCAAAATAAAAAAGAAAAAGAGTAAGAAAATGACCCTGAGAGATGAACAACATGCAATCTAATAGAATCGGTCCCCACAAAAAGGTCAAAGAAGCAAAAGAGAAGTTGGTACGGGTGAAAGCATCCCACATGCAAGCCTTTGGAGAGCTCTATTGCGCTCTTGAGGCTCTACTCTGTTTTATGATCATTTCTATTTTTATTATTAGTTTATATGTATGACTTGGTTCTAAACATGTGAGATGTTTTTTATATGATAAAACGGTAAAACTGATCGAAAATTGTTTTAAGTAAATTGAGTCGGACGGTTATAAAGAGTATATATGAACACTTCCAAGGCCAGCTGAAGTCCTTGAGCCCATGCTAATCCAGCAATTGTTGTCCCACACCTCAATGCTTGTTGAAAAGATCCGACAGTGTTGGCAATGCCAGGAAACAAACACATCCTTTCATTGATTAATTTGATTGATATAATGAGAAGGAGAGAGTGGACACTTGGAACATTCACTAACCTGAAAATAATCACCTTTTGAATCACATACATTAAGAAGAACTGGAATATGTTTAAGGCCAAAGAGTGTGAATTCTTTTGTTCTCACCTGCCTCATTGTTCCTTGCACATGGAGGGGTCTTTATCTTTTGCCCAAATTCTAATGCACAACTGTATATTCCAATGGCTGCAAGTGGCTGACTTCTTTATTTATGTGACTCTCTTTGTATTTAAATAGTTTGAGTTCATTGAAGTCTGTTGTTGTTGTTTCAGTTATGGGCAGAGCTTCAGAGAGATGCTTTTATTGTGTATGATATTCAAGTTAGCTGCAGAGTCAGCTCGCATAAATTCTCAACTTCGGCTTGTTTATTTGATTCTGAACATATCAACCTTGGATTTTGTAAATAATACTGTTTTAAGTTCTTCATCTGGACATGAATGATTGAAATGCATATTGAATTCACTTAAGTTAGCTGCAGAGTGATACATTGCTTCTTCTCTTAGTAAACTATTTAGGTTCAATGATCAGAAATAACATATATGCTTTTAATTATGAACATTTTATATGTTGTAAGAATTCATTGAAGCCTCTCTTTGGTCTCTCCTCATTGATGTTTTGAAATACTAAACAATTGGAGGAGATGATTGCATCACATTCAGAGGCAGCAGTCAGTTTTATTGTTATCTATAGTATTGATGATGGTTAATTTTTATATCAAATAAATCTATAAAATGGGATATGAAGAAGGGACTCTTTTCTTTGGAAAGAAACAAAAAACAGTTATGGCCACTGTTACAAGAAGCCATTTTTTCTTTATGTTCAGTTTGTTGAATGCAAGGCAACTTGACACTGAATGATTCATAAATTGTGTGTGATATATACCTTTGTGTGTAAGAGGAATAGCGAAATACGGAGAATTAATGATTTGAACGGTTTTTATATCACAAAAGCTGAGAGATGTGACGCAAATGAATATCAATCTTGAGACACAATATAGGATGCGTCGAACCGGACAATTTCTACGATGAATTGAACTAAATAACACTGGAAAACTTCATATAGCCTATTAAAGTAATAGATAAGTAGGAAATTAGGGCCTATTAAAACACTAGGAAATCGCTTGTTAGTGAAGCAAAGCTTTCAATACCTCTCTTTACATCAAAGGCAGTTGGTTTAACAACTTCTTGAAAGGCATGTTTGAACTGCTTCAATCATTATCACTATTTTCAAAACACAAGTTCCTTCTCTCATGCTTAATGTCATCCCTTTCCAATATTGAATAGGATAGAGAGAGATAGAGTAATGCAAACATTCATTTACATTCATTTATCATGGTAGTCTACAAACATGGACAAAGGAACCAAACAAAGCCCTCTCTTCTTCAGCTCTGTGCAATTGCTTGTCCTCTCAACAAACCCCAATTCATTTGTTTCATCACTCTTCATTTCTGCATCCTCTCCATTGCCAACTCTCTTCTCCTACAATCCATAGAACGCGAGATTATCAATCAATCAATCAATCTAAATAACTCGAAACCAAAAAGAAGCAAGCAGGCAACACACCTCAGAGATATCTTTGTTATCCTGTGGCTTCCTTTGAGCCATAACCCTGTGATTCAAATCACTAACCTATAAAAAGATAACATGGAAATCAGAATCTAAAGATATACATATATATATAGATTGTAGGAAACAAAGGATTATGAGTTGTTCCAACCTTTGGGCTGTTAGCAGGAGAACTGGCTGTATCTTCCAAAGAATCATCATCCAAGACTCCTCTAGCCTTCCTCTTCTTGAAGCTTAGTTTCTTGCAGCTTTTCGACGTATTGACAGGAACTGAAGACTTCCATGCAGCATATGAAGCTGCATCAGAGACCATGGAAGATCCACAGACAAAGTTTGAATGCATATCATCATCATCATCATCATCATCTTCATCATCATCTTCTCCTTCTTCTTCTTCTCGTCTCCTTTCTGATGCCAAGAAGTCCTCAAAATACCATGTCCACCCACTCTCCTCAGAGGTGGTGCCTTCCTTGGAGAAAACAGTCTTGCTTATTGACTTCTCCATCTAAATGGCATGCAAGAGATGATGAAGAGCTTAGGATGGTAGTTATAGAGCCAAAGAAGAGGAGTGGTGTGGGCCAGAGAGGTTAAAATCAAGAGTTGCAAACAATAGACTGGAGAGGAACGTGCAGGAAGAGAAGCATTTGATTCTTTGACCTTTGGAGCCATTTTGGAAACTTTCAAACAACCCCACTTGAATGATTTTTAATTGATTCTTTTCAGCCAGGACATCAGGAGCAAAGACCATGGTTTGTCAAATGGCAGTTATTACAGTTTTAAATGAATGCTTAATTACACCTATGCTTTCCACTATAAACAATTACACCTCTGAGCTCACTAAAGTTTGAGAAACATGCATGGCAACTTGATCTTTAAACACATCAATGCTTTGGAGATAAGATGTGGACTCTTTGCATCCACAACCTCTTCATGATTTCAAGTGTACACCACGCCATCAATCTCTTCACTGACTACGGCACATCAACAGTGAACTATCTACTTAACCGTTGTCTCTTTTTATCTTGGATCTAAGTTAATTTTCAGTTGGAAAAAGGTGATTATAACTGACCTGATAATTGTGCCCCCACATGCTGCTGTTACTGGATCTCTGACATGCATGAGCAAATTTTCTTGTGGGGTTGTTGACAAAGTTCCATGCAAATGAGAGACTTTCACACTATAATATGTTTGATTGCTGCTGCTGTCTTTTGAACCTCTTCAATAGAAGCTTTGAGAAATTAATAAAATAAATATGAAATGTTACGTTGAAACCCGTTCTTCCTCGAGATCAGAACATGCTTTTCAATCAACGGTTGAATTTGTTTAAGATGGGACTGCAATGACCACCGAGGATGAAAACAAAAGACAATGAGCTTGGGGCGACCATGTTGCACGAGGGTGGTCCGACGCTCAAGTTAGTGGAGGCGATCGTACTCAGAGAGAGCGAGAGTTCAGTGTTATATAGGTTTCTCTAAGAAGTGGTGTACCTTGTTCTCTCGTCTCCCTCTCCTTTTATCTCCGTTGGTGGAGTCATTACCGGGCTTCAATCCCTCAATCCCACGATCCGCGCCCCCCGATTCACGCCCTGCGCCCGTCCACCCGAATCTCCGCCACGATCCTCTTTCTCTTCTGTTATTGACCCGACCTGCTGGTTTTCCACAATGGGGGTGACGACTTGGGATCAGGATTGCTTAGATCTGCCTATTGGATTTGTACACGTGTAAGCCAGGATTGAGGCCACGTGTCCGTCCAAATTCCTCCCTATCATAAAACAAATGGAGATCTATTATCTATTATATTTTATCTGAATTCATTGTCAGTGTCTGGTTTAGTATGCATGCTGACCTCTTTCACAGTCTCAATATAACAAACTTGCATACAAGTTGCAGTACTACATATTAGAATGAAACCAAGGCTTGTTAGAATGAGGAAAAGCTTCTGACAACCATCTCATTTCTTGTTAATATATACAGTGGACCACTTCATAGTGAATTGATTGGCCCGGAGTTTTGGAATGGGGGACCTTGACTTTCTTCATGCTTTCTATTCTATATCATCTAAGCTTAATCTCAGTTTAATCTCTAGAAATTATAGAAATTAAGCTCAATCCTAATCCAAGTCCATGGGCCCTGATGAATTTTGAATAGGACCCGACCCAACCAACTCCGGATCGGGTTCTACTCGACCACATAATCAGTTTCGACCCGAATCTCAGCGAACACAAAACTCAGACGAGAACTGGGGTGCGCGCGCGCGCGCGAGAGCCGAGCGGTCTCCGCCGACGAGAGAGCGACCTCTCGAGTTCTTCATCGGCCTTCAGAGGAGAAGAGGTACTATCATGCCTCTTGTTTGATTCTATTTAGGGTCTTCAACTATTCCTGTGATCTAATTTGATTGCCCAGAAGGTGTTTGATTGAATGCCTGTGAGAAGTAAACAAAGCACTTCGCTGTGATTCTTGTGAAGAAAACCAATTGCTTTTAGTTTTGATTGTTGTATAGATGCCGATCAAACTTCCTCACCCTCGCATCCTCTTGAACAACGTGTCTTGCATGCGAAATGCCCAGACAGTGCTTCGCAAAATCAATGTCTCAGTGCACGATGGTTCCGCGCTTGTTTTGACGGGCGCCAATGGCTCTGGAAAGACCACCTTCCTGCGCATGCTTGCAGGGTTCTCCCGCCCCTCCGCCGGTGAGATACTCTGGAATGGCCATGACATCACTTCTCCTGGCGTCTTTCAACAGTACAAACTCCAACTCAATTGGCTTTCGTTGAAAGATGCCATAAAAGATAAGCTCACAGTCTTGGACAATGTCCAGTGGTTTGAAGTCCTGGAAGGGAAATGTGGGAAAGCCAAGGGAGCCCTTGAACTTATGGGACTAGGTAGGCTTGTGAATGAGAAGGCGAGAATGCTTTCTATGGGTCAGAGGAAGCGGTTGCAGTTGGCTAGATTGCTGGCGATAGACAGGCCGATATGGTTGCTCGATGAACCATCTGTTGCTCTGGATGATGAGGGGGTCCGGTTGTTAGAATATATAATTGCAGAACATAGGAAACAGGGAGGCATTGTCTTTGTGGCCACACATTTGCCCATTGAGATTGAAGATGCCATGTCGCTTCGACTGCCACAGAGGTTTCCGAGGAGGAAGACCATGGTTGATCTGCTTGACTGATCACATAGGCATTCATGCCACCTGTTATGTTCATGTAAGTCTTTCTTGTTTGTTTCATGCTTTAGTGGCCGTTGCTCTTTCAGTTAATGCAGACAACAATGAGCATGTTGGTGTACTTTATCATCCGTTTGGTGTTATTTTCTACATGCAAAAGCTTGTAAGAGGGCACAAATTTTTTACATCTGCTGAATACCAATGTGGTGAATCCATTATGCTACCATGATCATGGCATGTTTTCACGTTAATATTTCTCGTTTGTTTTGTTTTATAGTCATTGTTTTCTCAAGTAATTCAGACAATGATGAACAATGATGTTGTATTGAGCATTCTTCTGATCCTAGTTCACTTGCCATATCTTGTTAGTGAGTAGTAAACTCTTTACATCTACTGAACAGTAAGTAAAATGGTGAATCCATTATGATATCAAGATTTATGGGCATTCTTCCTTAAGTGTATAGGTGATCATTTGACCATCCTGCTCATTGTAGTTATTTGTGTATTAATGCATATTTGATCAGATTAGCATTTGCAGGAACTGTATTATGGAGGTCCAGTGAACTAGTTAATGTGTAGTTCCTTTTTTTTTATGTGCTTTTCAAGAAACTATTTAGGTAAAATACTTTTAATGGTAGTACTTATTCATAACTTATATTTCTGTAACTTCAGCAATTTTGGTATGGTGTGAGGGATCACAAAGATGTACTACTGTGATCAAGTTTCATGGGCATCTGAAGCGGTTTGCTTAAAATACATAAATATTCAAAAGAATATAGCAATATCTAACTTAGATAATAATCTTGCTTATGGATTGGATTATTAGAGAAGACAGAATCTGTCAATATTCTTTGCTCAGAATTCAATTTGATATCTTGTTATTGTTGGACCCCAATGTGATGTTCCTTCTCGTGAAGGGCCAGTATGAGTCATAAAAGCATTTCCATATTCTTAGGACACATTCATTAATATGACTTCAATGCTATTGTCTTGTGAACCAGGAGTATGATCTCTGACCTGATTAACCATCTCTCAACAGTTTTCCACCTGAAACTCTTCGTCTTGAAAGGCATTGATTGTTCCAGGCATTTTGACTGGAAAATGCTACTTAGATTCCACTTCGCAACCTTGTTTGGGACTGCCATCAAATTTATGACACCAGAAACGTTGCCTATGATTGGCTCAACCAGCTGCATCTATTATCCAATTTAAAGCATTCAGGTTACCAAGTCGGATTGAAGAAGTCTTCTCAATCCCCCTCTCTTTGCAGACAACAATGCGGGAGCTTTGTAGCACCGGGCTGCCCTTTTATAACAGTAACTCATTCAATTGGACAGTTTGCACTATTGGCTTACTTCCATGAAGGAGATTCTCCATTAAACTTCACTGGTCTTTCACCGTGCTTACAAGCATCCAATGATTCATGGATTGATGTTTAGCTCATCTCCTCCAGTTCAACATCAGAATTGCAGCAACCCTTAAAGAAGTTATTTCCCTCGGGTGCGGTCCATAGGTGGGTGGCCTGTCAAACAATGGAAGAGGCAAGCTGGGAACTTGGTTTCCTTTTTTACATTTGTATATTACTTCAATTTATTTGAGCTTTGTTGGTTTATTTGATCACCCTCATGTTTGGGTTTGGGTGTCTTTATATTTGATCAGTTGTTTTGACTAGGTTTTATTTTTTTTATTTGTTTAAAGCTGGATAGACCACGATTTATTAATAATTTAAGAGGTGTTACGGTAAATTCTGAGAGACCTTGGGTACTATTCCCAAGGCATTTTGCCTTAGGGTGCAAGGTAGTGTATTTTGAGTGCAGCTTAGTGTATTTTGGGTGCGGGAGGTAGATGCAACTTAGGGGGCGTTCACTTGGGGGTAAGTGCCTGGGAGAAGTGGGGAAGTGATCCACTTCGACCACTTTTGACGTTTCTTTGCATGTAAGTGGCACTTCGGCCCACTTCGATGAAATGACCACTTTTCCCATTTTGTACTAAGGCCACTTCGGCATAAAATACACCGAAGTGGCCGAAGTGGCTTTGGCCGAACTGGGTTATTATTATTATTATTATTATTATTATTATTATTATTATTATTATTATTATTATTATTATTATAAAACATTTGGAGGAGTGGGCACTTCGGTGCCCCTTCATTTCGGTGGAAATGAACACCAGAAGTGCTCACTTCAGCCCACTTCGGGAAGTGAGACTTCCGCCCACTTCAGCCCACTTCGCATTCCCTGCACTTTCCCCCAAGTGAACGCCCCGTGTATTTTGGGTGCAATCACACCTAAGGCAACCCAAGGCCCAAGGTCTCATAGAGGGCACCGGGGTGTTACATGGGCATTACAAAGAGAATAAAGATTAGCAACAGACCTTGTTGCTTCTAATTTGTTGTGGCTAGGTATCTACTTGTATACCGTCCCCTTCACTTGCTGTCGAGGTAGGAATTGGAGAGTTCTCTTGGCTAGTGACTAAGCTGCCTTCAGTTGTGATTTCTTCGACGGATGAGTTGCATCAAACTAATATAAGAGGAGGAAATTAGTGTCATGAATAATTTATAAGAAAACACGTTGTTTATCTCGAAAGCATTACCTATTCCTCTATAGCCAGATATTTCAGGTGATCGCCATCGTCATGAGCTCCCATCTTCTCAAAGTCTTGTGTACTTTGTTTGCGAGGGGATTTGACACCACATATGTCGAGTATTGAGGTGGGGGGAATCTAGGCTATACATGCCTTGGTAATGTCCCCAAATGCTTTGTGCAAATGGACAATTGATCAGGAAGATGTGTGAAATGATTTCCTCCTCAGTTGCACAGAAGAAACAATCAATCCGAGTTTCCTTCCAGTGTCGTTTATATAAGTTATATAGTGTGAGGATCTGGTTCTCTAGTGCTAGCCAATTGTATAATTTGATTTTTAGGGGCACCAAGCTTTCCAAAAACATTTTTCAGGTTGCTCTTAAGCCCTCCATCAATTCTGAATTGGTACACCCATTTCATCGTAAAAGTGGTTGCGGTTGTTAGTTTCTAGTCTCTCCGGTCTTCTCTTGTTTCGGGGAGTTCAGCTAGGTGTTGGTGCAACAACCCATATTCCCTAGTTGCCTCCTTTGATAGCTGAGAATTTTGTGTTTTTTGAATTGAGGTTGACCTTTTTGTGGATTAAGGGTCGTAAAGTAGGAAAAAGATTCCATAGCAAGTATCCTTGTATCCAGTTATCATACCACAAATTGACTGTGTTTCTTGCTCCTGTGTAGGATATGATGTTATGCACAGTAGTGGGTGCCCTTTCTTTGCATATAACTTTCCAAAAATAAGAAGCCTGTGCAGGTACATTTTTGTAGTCAAAGAATACTTGCTTAAAATAGGTTTCTTTAATAATCTTGAGGCAGGCTCCGGCCTGACCAGTGAGAAATCTCAACAACAATTTTCCAAGTAGGATCCCATTCAATTCCTAAAGATTTATAATTCCCCATCCCCCATAGTCTTTTGGTTGGCACAAACGTTGCCACTTGACCAGTCAATATGCATGTGATTTAGTGTTTGTGCCTCTCCAAAAGAAGTCTTTGCGTATCACATCAATTTGGGATAGTACTCATTCTGGTAGTCGACAGATGAACATCTAATGGGTGGAGATTGTGGATAGCATCGAGCTTATGTGTGTGAGTTGTCCTCCCATTGATAAGAGTTTTCCTTTCCACGAGCCAATATCTCTGGGTGTATGCCCATGTGTTCTTAAGGGTATAATCTTGGAGAAGTTGATTATTTGGGCAACATACCAACTTCCCCAAGGTATTTGATTGGCAGTGCCACAATAGGGTAGTTGATTATTTGAGGGATATGTCTGGGTGTATGCCCATAATTTGTTCTTAGGGGTATAATCACACTTTTAGAGAAGTTGATAGGTAGCCCAAATAGTCCTTCAAAGAGATAGAATATTAACTTTAGTGTTCTAAATTGGGCAAGGTCTCCTGTGCAAAAGACTAACATATCATTCTCATAGCGTAGTGATGTGATATTGATATCATCCTCCCTGTTAGATCCAATGCTAATGGCCTCTTTGAACATGGTGGATAGAACGTCTACTGCAAGGGTGAAGATGAGGAGGGACAGTGGATCCCCTTGCCGTAGACCTCTCTTGCTTCTGACAAAACAAATTGGTACTCCATTTATCAAGATCTTGGCCTTGGAACTTGTTAGGATTGATTGGATCCATCCGATCCATTTGGGTCCAAATCCTCATGCTTGCATTACTTCAAGGAGGAAGTTCCAATCGACTGTGCCGAAGGTTTTTTCGAAGTCTATCTTAATGAGTGTACCATTCAAGCCGCTGTGTTTCATTCTATGCATCAATTCCTTTGAAGCAACAATGTTGTCGTTTATCAGTTTACCCTTAATGAAGGTCTTTTGCGAGTCATCCACGAGATCCCCAATGGTGTCCCTCAATTTGTTTGCTAGTACTTTGGTGATGATTTTTATAGAGCAGTTTAGCAAACTTATGGGTATGTAATCTGTTGGAATTTTAAAAGATTTTTTAAAATAGAAAACTCAAAAATTAAATTGATTATTCATTGGTTTAATTTATTTGACCATTTTGATTCTTATGATATTGAGTAATGATATACAAACCGAATAGGCTTACTAAATGTTTGATATCCATTCAAGTTATTTCGAGATGGTGGTGTTGATGATCCCGAGAAAAATTTAATAGTTTCTGTTATTCGGTTTCCATATTAGTGAGACCGTTGCTTTCCCAAAACTGCTAGAATTTTGGATTTATATGGAAAGGTTGGATGGGGGTTTGGATGAAAAAAGTGAGAAAAAACCCTAGCCGCCTTTCTGAAAAAAGTTTTAGAGTTTTCATCGTTTCATCTTCTTTGATTTCTAGTCATTTCTTCTCATTTGGTTTTCTTACGACTTTGGTACCACACCACCTAATTACCTAAACTATCCATCAGCTTTCTCTAAGTCATGTTCTTAGGAGGGACTACATCGGTCGAATACTTGGGGAGTATTTCCTGACAAACCCTTATATGAAAGGTGGGAATAAGCCTTAGGACAACGATAACATCGCCTTTCCAGTATTAATATTTATTGTTTTCATTCATAAATTCTATTTGTTCTTCTCACTTGTTTTTGAAGGTAAAGAGTCAAAGAAACAAGTTTTTAAGTATATTTGTTGTTAATTTTATGTTCATTTATTTTTATAATTATAATTGATTTTATATATATTGCATGAAAAATATTGTTCTAACATAATCTTTGATGTTTGTAGGGTTGTTGTTTTTGGAGATGAGTATGATATGTGCTCAATTTAGTCTTTCTATGTTTGTCTTCCCCTCAAAGAAGTCTTCGAAGAGTTTCAACAAGTCCGCTTTAAGAAATTCCCAGCCATGTTGGTAGAAGATCATTAGGAAGCCTTCGGGTCCTGGTGCCTTGTCCGCCCCCAGTTCTGTGATGGCAATTTTTATTTCTTCTACACGAAACGGGTTGTCTAGGTGGGATAAGTCTTGTTTGGCTTTATACCTAAATTAATAGTGTTTCGCATGAGGTCTTGTACATTGTTTCCCTTTCTGATCCAAGAGTGATGTGAAGTGTGTATTGATTTTTGTTTGGATTTCCTCCGGTCTTGTGATGGTCGAGTCCATATCTTGGGGCTTCTTGATCTAATTTTTGTTTCTTCTTTGATTAGCTATGACATGGAAGAATTAGGTATTCTCATCTCTTTGTTTTAGCCGGTTTTCCCTTTATCTGGTGCCATAGAACTTCTTTTTAAAGTAAGATTGTTTCATATTCATGATGTGTCACCTCCTCGCTCCTTTGTTCTTCTAGTGTAAGCCTTTTAGTTTCTTTTGCTATGTCTGTTGTTTAGTTTTCCTTAGTAGTTCCTTCTTTTTGTTTTTTGGAGCCTTAAGGGTTTCTTATTGCCATTGTCTAATCTTTGTCAGTACCACTTGATATTGTGAATTTTTTGGACAGGATAAAAGCTCCATCGCCATTCTAATTTTGAGATTGCCACCATGTTCTCATCATATTAAAAAAGCCTTCCCTTTTGACTTATTCCCTATTAAAACAGAAAATTACAGGGTGTGTGTTGTGTTTTTCACAATCTAAGCAGATTGGGTGTGGTCAAACCAGACCAGATTCTCGGGAGGAGGGGGAGGGAGGGTGGCTTAGCGAGGATCTGGGAAATTGTGTGATTCATTTCTTGGTTAATAGGAATCTATCCATTCCTCCTTATGTTAGTGCCAACCATTCATTGGTCCAAGTATATTTCTTCCTGAGTAATGGAGGATCATATTGTTAGGATCTGGGGCACCCGACATTCCACACTAGTAATGATATTGTCTGCTTTGGGCCCAAGCTCTCACAGGTTTGTTATTGGTATCCAAAAAATCTTCCTTTTTGATCTATTCCCTATTAAAGTAGAAAGTTGTAGTGGGTGGGTTGTGTTTTCCATACAGTTTAGGCAGATTGGGTATGGTTAGACCGGATTCTCGGGAGGGTGGTTTTCCAGAATCTTGGAAACTGTGTGATCTATTCATTGGTTAATAAAAATCTATCTAGTCATACTAATTATATTGGCGCAAGCCTCTCATTGGTCCAAATATATTTACTCCTAAGTAATGTGGGATCACATCATATCTCCAAAATCTTTCTTTTTGACATATTATCTATTAAAGCAGATAATTGCAGGGGGTGGGTTTGTGTTTTTCACATTCTAGGTAGATAGGGTGTGGTCAGACCGGATTCTCGGGAAGGCGGTTTACTATAATCTGGGAAACTATGTGGTCCATTTATTGGTTAATAGGAATCTATATCTAGTCGTGCTTATGTTGGTGCCAACCTCTCATAGGTCCAGGTATATTTCCTCCTGAGTAATGAGGGATCACACTATATCCAAAAAATCTTCCTTTAATTGTCCCATTCCCTATTAAAGCAGAAAATTGCGGGGGGTGGGTTGTGTTTTTCACAATCTAGGCAGATTGGGGTATGGTCAGACTGGATTCTCGGGAGGGTGATTTTCCAGAATCTGGGAAACTGTGTGATCCATTCATTGGTTAATAGGAATCTATCCAGTCATGCTTATGTTGGTGTCAATCTCTCATTGGTTCAGGTATATTTCCTCTTGAGTAATGGGGGATCACATCATATCCAAAACATCTTCTTTTTTTTTTTTGTCGACACATTCCCTATTAAAGCAGAAAATTACAAGGGGTGGGTTGTGTTTTTCACAATCTTGACAGATTAGGGTGTGGTCAGATCGGATTCTCGGGAGGGCGGTTTGCCAGAATCTAGGAAACTGTGTGATCCATTCATTGGTTAATAGGAATCTATCCAGTCGTGCTTATGTTGGTGCCAACCTCCCATTGGTCCATGTATATTTCCTCCTGAGTAATGGGGAATGAATCAGCTGCGGATCTTGCATTAGTTGCTTCAGCCCCTCTCTTTCCCTTGTATTATGTGAGCTAGTATTTCTATCTCATGATAACATTGAAGTCCCCACATATTATTCATGGATCGTCTGACTTTGTTCTTGATCTTATCGATAGCAACTCGGTCCAGAAACTATCCCTTTGCACTTGATCACAGGGGCCGCATGTTGTGGTAATTATTCTTAAGGAGTTGTTGCTTGCCCTATCTTCCAAAATCATCATGAGCTAGAGTTGGTCAATTTGACTAGTTTTAGCATTGTGAAAATTTTCCTTTTATTCCAACATTTATAATGAAAGTTGGCTTGTTCAAAGTTGAGAGTTCAACATATGCTTAAAGTGTGCTTATCCACATTTATCAAAAAAAAAACTCCCTTTTATTAAGCACTAAAACCTTTTGTTGATTCACTTACTTGCAATGAAATTGTTGAAATTAGTCTGTACTTGCAGTTCCATTCTATTCTCCATATCATTTTAATCATCCAATTTATGTTTAATCATTATCTTTATTTGTTATGTGGAGTCATTCTCTAGTTATTTATAAAATAGGGGAATGTTTATGGCCAATGTCTTTTCTTCATTTGAAAATATATTTTCTTTTTCAATAAATCGGTTCTATATATACAACATTAGTGAGACCATTGCTTTCCCAAAACGGCTAGAATTTTGGATTTATATCAAAAGGTTGGATGGGGGTTTGGGTGAAAAAAGTGAGAAAAAACCCTAGCCGCCTTGCCGAAAAAAGTTTCAGAGTTTTCATCATTTCATCTTGTTGGGTTTCTAGTCCTTTCTTCTCATTTGGCTTTCTTACGACTTTGGTACCACACCACGAAATGATCCATCAGCTCTCTCCAAGTCGAGTTCTTAGGAGGGACTACACCGGTCGAATACTTGGGGAGTATTTCCTGACAAACCCTTACACGAAAGGTGGGAATACGGCTTAGGACGTCAATAACATCGCGTTTCCGGTATTAATATTTATTGTTTTCATTCATAAATTCTATTTGTTCTTCTCACTTATTTTTGCAGGTAAAGAGTCAAAGAAACAAGTTTGTAAGTACATTTGTTGTTAATTTTTATGTTCATTTATTTTTATAATTATAATTGATTTCATATATAGTGTATGAAAAATATTGTTCTAACATAATCTTTGATGTTTGCAAGGTTGTTATTTTTAGAGATGAGTATGATATGTGCCCAATTTCGTCTTTCTGTGTTTGTCTTCCCCTCAAAGAAAAATCTTCGAAGAGTTTCAACAAGTCTACTTTAAGAAATTCCCGGCCATGTTCCTGGTGCCTTGTCCGCCCCCAGTTCCGTGATGGCAATTTTTATTTCTTCTACACAAAATGGGTTGTCTAGGTGGGGTAAGTCATGTCGAGCTTTATACCTAAATTAATAGTGTTTCACATGAGGTCTTGTACATTGCTTCCCTTTCTAATCCAAGAGTGATGTGAAGTGTGTATTAATTTTTGTTTGTATTTCCTCCTGTCTTGTGATGGTCGAGTCCCTATCTTGGGGGTTCTTGATCTAATTTTTGTTTCTTCTTTGATTAGCTATGGCATGGAAGAATTTGGTATTCTGATCTCTTTGTTTTAGCCGGTTTTCCCTTGATCTCTGGTGCCACAGAGCTTCTTTTTTAAGTAAGATTGTTTCATATATATGATGTGTCACCTCCTCGCTCCTTTGTTCTTCTGGTGTAAGCCTTTTAGTTTTTTTTGTTATGTCTAGTTGTTTAGTTTTCATTAGTAGTTCCTTCTTTTTGTTTTTTGGAGCCCCAAGGGTTTCTTATTGTATTGTCTAATCTTAATTTGTCGGTACCACTGTGAATTTTTTGGATATGATAAAAGCTCCATCGCCATTCCAATTTTGAGATTGCCACCATGTTCTCATCATATAAAAAAAAACCTTCCTGTTTGACTCATTCCCTATTGAAACCAAAAATTACAGGGTGTGTGCTGTGTATTTCACAATCTAGGCATATTGGGGTGTAGTTGGACCAAATTCGCGGGAGGGCGGTTTGCGAGGATCTGGGAAATTGTGTGATCCATTTAGTGTTTAATAGGAATCTATCTAGTCATGCTTATGTCGGTGCCAACCATTCATTGGTCCAGGTATATTTCCTCTTGAGTAATGGGGGATCATATTGTTAGAATTCGAGGCACCCCACATTCCACACTAGTAGTGATATTGTCCGCTTTGAGCCCAGGCCCTCAAGTTTTGTTATTGGTATCCAAAAAATCTTCCTTTTTGATCCATTCCCTATTAAAGCAGAAAATTGAAGTGGGTGGGTTGTGTTTTTCACATTCTATGCAGATTGGGGTATGGTTAGACCGGATTCTCGGGAAGATGGTTTGCCAGAATCTAGGAAACTGTGTGATTCATTCATTAGCTAATAACAATCTATCCAGTCATGCTTATGTTGGTGCAAGAGTCTCATTTGTCCAAATATATTTCCTCATGAGTAATGGGGGATCACATCATATCCAAAAAATCTTCCTTTTTGACCCATTCTCTATTAAAGCAGAAAATTGCAAGGGGTGGGTTGTATTTTTCACATACTCGGAATATTGGGGTGTGGTCAGACCGCATTCTCAGGAATGTAGTTTGCCAGAATTTGGGAAACTATGTGATCTATTCTTTGGTTGATAGGAATCTATCCAGTCGTCCTTATGTTGGTACCAACTTCTCATTGGTCTAGGTATATTTCCTCGTGAGTAATGGAGGATCACATTATATCCAATTTTTTTTTTTCTTTTTGTCCCATTCCCTATTAAAGCAGAAAATTGAAGGGGGTGGGTTATGTTTTTCACAATCTAGGCAGATTGGGGTGTGGTCAGACTGGATTCTCGGGAGGGCGATTTTCCAGAATCTGGGAAACTGTGTGATCCATTCATTATTTAATAGGAATCTATCTAGTCCTGCTTATGTTGGTGTCAACCTCTCATTGGTCCAGGTATATTTCCTCCTGAGTAATAAGGGATCACATTATATCCAAAAAAATCTTTCTTTTTGTCGACACATTCCCTATAAAAGCAGAAAATTACAAAGGGTGGGTTGTGTTTTTCACAATCTAGGCAGATTGGGGTGTGGTCAGATTGGATTCTCGGGAGGGCGGTTTACGAGAATCTGGGAAATTGTGTTATCCATTCATTGGTTAATAGGAATCTATCCAATCGTGCTTATGTTAGTGTTAGCCTCTCATTGGTCCAGGTATATTTCCTCTTAAGTAATGGGGGATCACATCATATCCAAAAAATCTTTCTTTTTGTCGACACATTCCCTATTAAAGCAGAAAATTGCAAGGGGTGGGTTATGTTTTTCACAATCTAGGTAGATTGGGGTGTGGTCAGACCAGATTCTCAGGAGGGCAGTTTGTCAAAATCTGGGAAACTGTGTGATCCATTCATTGGTTAATAGAAATCTATCCAGTCGTGTTTATGTTGGTGCCAACCTCCCATTAGTCAATGTATATTTCCTCCCGAGTAATGGGGAATGAATCAGCTGTGGATCTTGCATTAGTTGCTTCAACCCTTCTCTTTCCCTTGTATTATGTGAGCTAGTATTTCTATCTTCTAGGGTTATGATAACATTGAAGTCCCCACATATTATTCATGGATTGTTTGACTTTGTTCTTGATCTTATCAATCACAACTCGGTCCAGAAGCTATCCCTTTGCGCTTGATCGCAGGGGCTGCATGTTGTGGTAATTATTCTTTGCTTGCCCTATCTTCCAAACTCATCATGAGCGAGAGTTGGTCAATTTGACTAGTTTTAGCATTGTGAAAATTTCTCTTTTATTCCAACTTTTATAATGAAAGTTGGCTAGTCCAAAGAGTTCAATCCATGCCTAAAGTGTGCTTATCCACATTTATCCAAAACAAAAAAACTCCCTTTTATTTAGCGTTGAAACCTTTTGTTGATTCACTTACTTGCAATGAAATTGTTGAAATTAGTCTATATTTGCAGTTCCATTCTATCATCCAATTTATGTTTAATCATTATCTTTCCTTGTCATGTGGAGTCATTCTCTAGTTATTTATAAAAAAGGGAATGTTCATAGCTAGTTTATTTTTTCCATTTGAAAATATATTTTCTTTTTCAGTAAATCAGTTCTTTTTATATAACATTGCAAAAACCACATGAAAACAAGTGTTTTTATTTCAAAGATTGTTTACATAAAGAAAACAACATGGTGATATCTTAAGATTCAGTGTTCTATACGTTGTTGTTTTTTTTTTTTGATAAAAATAGATAAATCATATTTATTTATTAAATGTTAAGTTCTATATGTTCAATCTTTTGTGAGATTCACTATGTAAAAAAAGAATTGAACCAAAATATTGCTCAAGATCATTCTCAATCTCTTGTGAGATTCACTCCACAAAAAGAAAATAGGACTTTTAGTCTAGAGATGTATTATTATTATATAGCTAGGAGATTTATTGTGCAAAACTAGTGTTGTGATTAGATTATTTGATGGATGAATCTTATAGAGTTGGTATATATCCATAGTAAATTCATGGAATGCAATGTAAATAGTGCAAAAAAGAAACACTGTAGAATTAATAGCCAGATGCAATGACACCCACCTTCCACCCATTAATGCTATTTCACCATTTCAAATGAGCAATGCGATAAATCCTTGCCATATATCCTTCCCTTCTCTCCTTCCTTTTTTCCCCTTTCTTCCCAAATTCTTCATGCCCTCTCATGGTTTCCATTGGGAGCCTTGGTTGGGTCTCCATATTCATTGTATATATTTTTTTTATTATTTAAGTTGGTGAGAGATGTATGAGATTTTTTTTTTTTTTTTACTTTATTTGATGAAAAATTGCAAGCAGGGGTGACCTTGCCTGAAGGACACGTGGCACCGGCGGTCGGCGATGAGTATAGGATGCCACCGGAGTGGAGCCTCGGCCAGGTCAGTGAGTCAGAGCCTTTTTGTCAACGGCATGCTATTGGCTGACTCTCATTGGATGAATGTGACGCAATGTTGATGGTGTCCATAGATGGATATTTTTTATAACTTTCTATTCTGAGACTCACTTGGACTTCTATATAAACACCGGGGTTCAGTGTATGGGGAACGTGAGCCTTTGCCTTCTTCCTTCTCTCTAATCTCTTTTGAGTCCCTGGTTGGTGTTGCCATGGAGGGCAGGAGGAAGCGGGTCTCTCTTCTCTTCTCTTCTCTTCTCTTCTCTTCTATCTTCTCTTCTTTTGTCTGAGAAGGAGAAGAGGGATATATATATATATATAGATCTGTTTTACTTTTCATCTTCAGGTTGGTGGTGAAAGATCTCTGAATAAGAATCTCTATGTTTTTGCTTGCAGACCTTGACAAACCTTAGGCCACAGTTTTACCAAGAAATGGAGGGCATGGAGATGATGGAGCCTGATGAAAATGATCTGCAGAAGCTCCTGGAAGAGGACTTAGATGGAAAGACTGGCAGTGACAACGGTGAGTTTGGCTCCGGCGATGAGCAGAACCAGAAGCGTCAGACCAAGAAGAAGAGATACCACCGCCATACTCAGCGCCAAATCCAAGAGATGGAAGCGTGAGTCTTCGATCTCTTCAGGGAACTTTTAAGAAACTTGTTTGATAGATCTTTTAAGAAGCTTTTATGTTTGATGTTTTTAGGTTCTTCAAGGAGTGTCCCCACCCTGATGACAAGCAAAGGAAGGAGTTAAGCAGGGCCTTAGGGTTAGAGCCACTCCAGGTTAAGTTCTGGTTCCAGAACAAGAGGACACAGATGAAGGTAATGACTAAAATAGTCAAGTCAATTACTTTCTATTCATGTCAACACTGACCACGTTTCTCTTTCTCACATTTTGCATGCTTCTTCTCAGAAGTCAGAATGTCAAAATATTCTCGCTAATCACTAGGCACCATTTTGTCTGTTTTGCAGGCCCACAACGAGCGCTTTGAGAACTCACACTTGAGAGCGGAGAATGAGAGGCTCAGCTCGGAGAACGCCCTGCTTAAAGAAGCCCTCAAGAATGCATTGTGCTTGAACTGCGGCGGCGCGGTAGCTCTCGGAGAGTTGTCCTTTGAAGGGAATGACCTTCGCGTTGAGAATGCCAAGCTGAGAGAGGAGGTGAATGTATTCATGGATGCACTTCATGATTAGCAGCAACTTGTTAATTATCATGCTTATAACCAATGTTTCACTGATGTTCTTTTTGTGCATATATAGATCGAGAGGATATCATCTATAGCCGCGAAGTATGCTGGAAAGCCAATGAACCCCCACCAACATTCACCTCCGATGATCCCTTGCTCGGCCGTGGATGTCGGTATGGGTGTCTACCATGTTAGTCAGGAAATTAACGGAGAGATGGTCCAAGTAGCGGGTATAGGGAAGCCAGTCATCATCGAACTTGCGGTGGCTGCCATGGACGAGCTCATAGGAATGGCGCAGCTCGGTGAGCCGCTATGGATGCCGCGCATTGATAGCCCATTGGAGACTCTCAATGAAGGTATCTATATCCAGAGTTTTCCGAGAGGACTCGGTGCGAAGCTCGCTGGGTTCAAGACTGAGGCTACGCGTGAGACTGCTGTTGTTGCCATGAACGCTGAGAACATAATTGAGATGCTTATGAATGGGGTACATGTTGAAGCTGGTGATGATAGTCGTCGATCATGTGATAGTGAAAGAGTTTGCTAATTAATCCTTTCATTTGTTCTGGTGGTTTTTCAGGGTCGATGGGTTGATTTCTTTCCTGCCATTATTTCTAGAGGTGCAACCTTGGATGTGTTCTCTAGTGGGGCTGCTGGCAACTTCAATGGCGCATTGCTAGTGGTATATAGATATATTTATACAAACTGTATAGGGGAGTTTGATGAACTGATGGTATATTATATTTAACTTGAATCTCTTTTGGTATGTAGATGTCTGGCTCGTTCCAAATGGCAACGCCATTGGTTCCAAGCAGGGAGAGCTTGTTCATTAGATACTGCAAGCAACATGCAGAGAAAACATGGGCTGTTGTTGATGTTTCGATAGATGGCTTGCGGCCGGACACTTCCCTGACTTACAGAAGAAGGCCATCAGGTTGCTTGATTCAGGAGATGGCAGAAGGTTTCTCAAAGGTGAAGTAGAAGAGTTCTCAATAAGAGTCTCCCACATTGATTGATCATCTATGAGATTGATTAATTTGGCTTTCCTATGATCACAGGTGATTTGGGTTGAACATATGGAAGTGGATGACACCAATGTTGCGGACATTTACAAGCCACTGGTTAACTCCGGCCTGGCCTTCGGTGCCCAGAGGTGGGTGTCAACTCTTCAGCGTCAGTGCCACCGTCTTGCAAGTGCAACCGCTGATGTCCCATTGGATGAGATTGGTGGTAATGGCCCTGTTTGAATCTTAGTTTCTAAGTTTAATTTGAAGATGAATAAATATCTCTGATGAGTAGTATATATCATTTGCAGCATTGACATCCATCCTGACCAGAAAGAACTGGATGAAGCTGAGTGAAAGGATGGTCCGGTGCTTCGCAAATGGAGTGTCGGCCACTGATCAGTGGTCACTGGTGGCTGGAACTGGAGTGGAAAATGATGTGAGAGTCACAACTCGGAAGGGCATGAATGAGCCTGGTAGTCATCTGGGCATCGTCCTGAATGCAACTACTTCAGTATGGCTTCAAGCACCTGTAAGAAGGGTCTTCGAATTCCTGCACAGTGAGACAGCACGTTGCGAGGTAATCAAACTGTTCTAATGACATGTAAACCTCTCCTTGCATTAACACTTTCATTTTGTAGTTCTTGTATTCCCAGTGGGACATTCTGTCAAATGATGGAGTAATTGAGGAAGTGAGTCAGGTGGCTGATGGTGGGAGTCTTGGCAACTGCATCTCCTTGCTGCGCGTGAAGGTAAGCTAGCTTCTAATTAATTAACATCGATCTTCTCCTGTATAGCTAGCTATTCATTACTAACTTGGTGAATGTGTGTGATTGATATATAGAATGAGATACTACTGGGAAGCGGCATGACTGTACTGCAAGAGAGCAGCATTGATGCCTCCGGAGCTTATGTGATTTATGCTCCATTGGATGACACTGCAATGGACTTGATGCTGAACAGCAGTGAGCCGGACTTCGTGGCACTCTTGCCTGCGGGCTTTGCGGTACTCCCCGACGGGCCTTCCGGTCTGCTGAATGGAGGCATGAATGCGGCTGGCTCTCTCCTGACCGTCTCATTCCAAATCTTGCTGAGTGCTAGCCCCTCTGAGAGGATTCCATTGTCCTCCATCACCACCGTTAACAGCCTGATTACAAGGACTGTTGACAGGATTAAGTCTGTTGTTTCAAGTGAAGAAACTTAGTCTGCGCAGGAAAGGGCGGGCTTTGGACTAATATTGCAAGTGGGAAGTCAAGAACGCACCTTGGGTTCTCCTTAATTACCAAATATATATCATGGAAAGCTGTTGGTTCGGGCATTGACTTCCTCTTATTAGAATTTGTTCTTAATTTCAAGCCCACCCTCACCCAGTTGAATTTTATAATAATAAGGAAATTGTTCCTTTCAAAATAATTTATTTGTCTTGCTTTATTTCATTATCCATCAAATATTGCATGTTTGGACTCCTTGATTCATAAACGATATGAATCAAACATTTCCTTATTTACATTTTTGCATCAAAATATATGCTTTATTGACATCCTTATTACAAACAACGTACACACACACACACATGCACAAACAGCAATCAATTAAAGCAGCCTAAATAGATGGGCACACTTCAGTACTCTTTTCTCCATAGTCCTTCACTATCCAACGCTCCTTCGAACTTCTCTTTTAGCAATATGGGACATTCCTTGACCTCCAGACAACCCAGACTTGAAAACATGTCTTGCAATCTCTTCCATTCAACGGAAAGTTCCTTTAAGAACCTGAGCCGCAGCACCTCAACAGTCTGACTGCCTATATCCTCAAGACTGACCAGCTTCCCTCCTCTGATGTACAATCTCTTCAACTCCGGCAACTTAGGGCCGAACAACCATTCAGGAACCGTTTTAAGTGGAAAGGCTCGGATATCAAGCTTCTCCAGTTGCGGAGGAAAAGTCAGAGCTGGGAGAGTCAGAGTGGGTTCTGTGGGTTCTGTGGGTTCAGTGAGAGTGAGTTCTTTGGGTTTTGTGGGTTCCGCTACTCCCCATGTTATGGTTAGTGAGGTCAGGGCTTTGAATTCTTTCAGTTTATCAAACTCCCCCGACACGTGCACAGCTGACTCCTGGCCTATAGTAATGCTCAGCTTCCTCAGCTTCTTCAGCCTGACCAGATCGCTGAGCTTGCATGGGTTTTTGCTCCTCGAGTTACCCATCACGAACCCTTTTAGCACCTGCAGCTGCTCGAGAAACCTAATCCTTCTCGGCAGGTGATCCAACAAGTAGCAGCCGGACACGTCCAAGTGTGTCAGCTTCTTCAAATGACCAATCCCAGGCGGCAGCCTCTCCAGGTTATGACATGCCCGGAGATTCAGGATTAGCAAGCTGGTCAGCTTTCCTATCGTTTCAGGCAGCTCCATTATCCTTGAAATCTCTTGCAAGCTGAGATACCTCAGGTTGTTCCAAGGCACAAACCTCTCCAAAAACTCAATGCTCTCCATTTCAATGTGGGGTTTGTCCACGCTCTGCCACCTTCCCAGTTGCATCACTCTAAAATTCTCCATCTTGTTATTAGTTTCTTTCTTAGCAGCCTCCACATTAGCTTTGAATTGCAGGTATTGCTCTTGGACGTTGACGTTCACCAGTGCCAGTGAGTCTTTATCCCGACTGTATCTCACCACTTGCAAAGATCCTTTTATCAGTTTATCAGGCTCAGAGATGATCAGTTCATCCAATATTTCTTTGGTTTTCTTTTCTGATAAGAAGAACCGACGCTTCTCCGCTTCAGAAATCATTACCTCTCTTATCCTCGAGTTCATGCTGAAACTGTCCACGATCTTTCTATGTTTCCTGTAGATGGGGTTGACTAAGCCTTTGTTCACAAGCTCAGTGAAACATCTCTCTGCGACCTGCTCAGCTGTGTTATTCCCAACAGGAACCACTATCCCCCAACCAATCCACAAGTAGATCAAAAGCCTCTTCTTGATGATGGAGTCCTCTGGAAACACAGCCAGACAGAAGAAGCAGTGTTTCACCTGGAGATCAAGATCATTAATCATGTCCCTCAACCTTGCCATTGCACCACACTTGATGAAAAAACTGTCAGATTCTGATCTCCTATGCTCCTTATCCAACCCTGCTTTTGAGGATGTGGACTTGTCCTCTTTCAATGTGTCTGACCCTTTCTTCTCACGCTTAAAGCCTTCTTTCATTCGCTTCTCCATGTCCTTTAGAATGTCGCCCACGTCGTTTTCAATTTTTTCTAATTCTTCGGCGAGCATTGTTGTTTCCTCTGTTTCATTGATGTTTTTCAGAATGCTGTCTATTTGCCTTGCAATAAACTCTAATTTCTTTTCTAACTGTACTTCCAATGTATTCAGTGGACCGAAGACATTCTCCATTTCTTGGAAATGTTCTCGGATGCTTACGAACAATTTCTTCACATTATCATCAACGTGAGCCGAAGCCTTTCTCTCGGCGTTCAGTAATTGACTCTTTATTGGATTCAGAGATTCTTTCATTCGTCTTTCCCCAGATGAGCCTGATTACAACAAGATACAAAGTTAAATATTATTTTTTTATAATTAAAAAAATAACTCATTAAAAAAGTTTGTGAATAATTTGTTTTTTTTTCATAAATATAGACAAACCACAAGTGTGGTTCGAATCCATAACCTTTCTTTGTGATTTGTGAGAAGGACTAGGTTAACCAAGAGAAAGGCTTTAGCTCTTGTTCAAGAGAAGGTGTGACTAAGGTTTAACTTCCATTGGTGTTCTTTTGGTGAATGTGTTTCTTTTAATGATGAATGTGATTCTCTAATGTATCGCATAAGTTGTAATCCTATTAATATATATATATTTTTTTACAAAGGTAACAAGCACCACCTGAAAGTCAGGGGTGGGCAACACGGCTCCTTGCGCACATGCCTTCACCTTATGGTCGTAGGGGTTCGAACTTGGGTTTGTCCCAATCAACGAAGCCCTACTCGTAACACAAGGGACCCAATACCAATAGATCAAGAGGCCGTTGGTAATCCTATTAATATTGTTATAGTAGAAAATTATAGGACATTTTGTTCTGTGGTTTTCCCTTCACCTTGAGGGGTTTTCCACATTTTTGTATACCCCCCATGTGTTTGATGAATTGACTCTTGAGTGGTTTCATTTGTGTTAGATGATCTTCTTTCTTGCACAAAGGAAGTAATCCGGATGTCTCAACAAGATAACTTTCAATACTAACTTAATTGTGTTTATACCTTTGAAAAAATTAAAATTACAAGTATACCCCCAAGTTTTCTATTGAATTGCATATATACCTATGCTATTAAAATCTATTAATTACTGTCAACCCAAAGACCTTAAATATGATTAAATGTAAATAATGGATCAAAGAAAGAACTTTTATACCTTTGTAAATTTAAAACCAACTAACTTTTGAGAGGTATATATGCAAAAGATATAATGGTTTTTTGCTTGTAGCTACCATTTGTTAAACTATGATTGAACATTTGACTTAAACCATATATGCAATAAAACCAAAAAACCTTGAGGTATACACCAAATTATGGTTTTTTTCAACAGTATATCACAATTTCCATTTAAATTTTTTTAGGGGTACATCTGTAAAAAAACCCTTTTATATAAGCCATAAAGCCTAGACAAATACCAACTTTCATAGGGGTATTTATAAACAGTATTTTGTTGGTTTTTTTAGTGTTAATTATTGTGTTTACTCTATTTTCATTTTCTCTGAGTGAGTGATTCTTGTATTTGAACTAGCACACCTTTGGGTGAAAGTAATATATCTCATGGCAGAATATTCTTGATATAAAGAATCACTTGACATACATAAATACAAGAAAAGGAGCCTCCTAACAAAAATAGAACATTTAGACATAATAAAGGAGACTAGGAGTCTAACAACAAAAGAGTTCAAGGAGCAGGTAGAGACATATCTTGATTTTGAAAAAATCATCCTTAAGGAAGACGCTATATGGAGGCAATTAAAGATCAAGAATACAATAGCTAAAGCAAGGTGGCCAGAACACTAAATTTCTTCATGTTATAGCCAATCAAAGAAGAAATAAAAACTGGATTAGACAACGCCGGGCGAGGAATTACACCCTAAAAAGACTAGAAGAATTACAAGCCACAATAAGCTCCTACTATAACTCTCTCTTCGGAACGGGAATGAGTTTAAGGTACAAGACCTCTTGTGATCATCTGTTCAGGCACAAAGCAAGACATGACCTATCCCAACTGGAGAACCCTTTCTGTGAAGAAGAGATCAAAGCAGTAATATTTGAACTTGGAGCTGATAAGGCCTCACGCCTAGATGGCTTACCCATAATCTTCTACCAACAGGGATGGGAGTTCCTCAAAACGGACTTGCTTAGGCTATTCGAGGACCTCTTCCATAGAAATACTAACTTGGAAAGGTTGAATTGGTCACACATCCTCCTTATCCCCAAAAATGACCCTCTGACATGCGTTAAAGACTACATACCCATAAGCTTTATGAATTGCTCCATGAAGATCATCACTAAAGTCATGGCGAACAGATTGCAAAGCGTGATCGGGGG
Source organism: Dioscorea zingiberensis (assembly GCA_026586065.1). Lineage (NCBI taxonomy): Eukaryota > Viridiplantae > Streptophyta > Magnoliopsida > Dioscoreales > Dioscoreaceae > Dioscorea > Dioscorea zingiberensis. Next base: position 68,101,973 of record CM048819.1, on the reverse strand, counting down.
CCTAGTAGATGACTCGCAAACAATTTTCATTAGAGGAAGAATGATCCGCAATAACATAATTGCTCCAGAGGAACTCATTCACAAAATGAAGCACACTAACTCCAGTGGATCACTAATTAAGGTGGATTTTAAGAAGGTCTTTGATACTACTAATAGACACTTCCTCCTAGAGATACTAGAGATACTACAAGCAAGAAGTTTCGGCCACAAGTGGATAAGATGGATCAAAACAATATTAATAAGCTCCAAAGTCAAATTCACCATAAACGAGGTGCCAACAGGCTATATAAGACACAAGAGGGGCTTAAGACAAGGTGACCCTCTCTCTCTCTCTCTCTCTCTCTCTCTCTCTCTCCCCCCCCCCCCCCCCCCCTATGTTTCAAGGAAATCAGAATAGTCCAATAGAGAAGATGACTTATACAATGAAATCCGAATAGTCCCAATAGAGAGGATGACGCCAACTCACGATACTATGTATATGACTTACTAGTTTTCTGCACCGTAGAGAAAACATAGTTTAGAACGTTGAAACTAATCTTCTACCTTTTCGAAGGATTATCCGGACTACGGATCAACTTTTCCAAGAGTGTGATCATACCTCTGAAGACATACGGTCATACACCCTAGGACATTGCGAGGATCATCAACTGCCCCATCACCAACTTGCCAATCAAGTACCTTGGGATCCCAATCACCGGGAGTTGCTTGAGAAAAAAAGGACTGGGGAGGGGGGTTATCTCAAACATAAATGGAAGATTGACATCCTGGAAATGAAAGTTCTTATCTTTAGGAGGAAGGGTCACACTCCTCAACTTTGTTTTGTCCTCAATTCTAATCCATTAGATGTCCATTTATAGACTACTAGAATGGGTGATATCCCAAATTGACGCTATACAAAGGGATTTCCTCTAGAGAGGGGCCAATGCTGACACACAAGCCTACAGACTGGTCAACTAGTAGAGGTTATGCAAACCGAAAGAACAAGGCGATTAAGGATTCCTAACGGGTTAGGCAGGCCTAATGACCGTTACTTGAAAAATGGTGGTGGAGATTCCTAATGGGCAAGGCCGGCCTATGCCTCAAGGTCATCAAGGACACCTACTTCAAAAGATCCTTCTTCGACACCAATTGAAGCATACCATAACATGCTTACTACTTCTGGAGAGGAATATGTAAGGAAAGGGCAACCACCCTAGACAACATCTTAACTTACCCAGGGGAGGGTCAAACAATTAATGTGTGGCTAGACAAATGGATTCATGGGCAATCTCTGTGGGATTGGTTCTCCATATTACGCCCTTTGATCCCAAGAAAGGCCATATCGCTCCAGAAGACACGAATCTCCTGACAAAGGGGAATGCCCCTCTTCAAACTTGGCCCTCTGTCACAAGAAGAAACACAAGGTTATGAACTACTGCAACACCACCTTGCAGATCTCCAAGGAACGGGAAAGGATCAACGGGGATGGAGACTAACAGATTGTGCCACTTTCTCAGTCCAATCAACTTACAAATTCAGAATGGATGGCGGCATCAGGAGCAACCTGAAACCAACTTTATGGAAAACCCCATGTCCCCTAAAGATTAAACTATTTACATGGCTGACACGGGAAGACCGAATATTCACACTACAGAATCTGCACAAACGAAAGTGAAAGGGTACGGGTACAACATGCTTCTTGTGCAACCTTACCGTGGAAATGGTTGACCACCAATTCCTCACATGCCCCTTTGCACAATGCATTTGGGAACATTATCAAGCAATATACGGTATACCCTCCCCTCCTTGGTCACTAAAGGCGGTTTGGGGTCCGATTTCCCTCACAAACAAAGTGCAGAAGACTTTAAGGGGAGGCTGAGAACTAACGACAAGGGCAATCAAATGAAATATATATATGGTTGGAAAGAAATAGGCAATGTTTCCAAGATAAATAACGTGTTTTTTTGCATATCATCCATGACACTAATTTTCTCCTATTATTCTGATTTGATGCACCATCGATTTAAAACCTAAAATAGCCTAGGCACTGGCTTTTAATTTACAGAGGAAGCCTTATTGCTGCAAGAAGGGGAAAGGGATCGTCAGGGACAAGTAGGAGCAAACATGAGACGACATGACCTTGTTTCTATTTTATTAATGTACAATCTTATGAAACAAGGAACTGATTGTATAGTTTGCCCGGACTATATTACTCTAAATAAAAAGTGATTTATCCATATTTTCAAAAAAAAAAATTATAGTTCTTAAACTCTTTAAGAGTTTGATTTAACTTTCATAAAGAAGAGTCAGCAAAAATCAAAGATTCTTTAAATATTGATGAGTTCACAGGTTTCATTGCTACATTCGGGGGTTTGGCTTTCGAAACATGCTAATGTCTGAAGATCCTACCACACATAAACAACATAAAACATATCTTAGTTAGTTAATTAGTAGTCACATGTATTAAAAATCTAATTCAACATATCAAAAGCACCAATAGAACTGAAGGAATGAGATTTAATTTACACCTACATCATCAAGACTCATAATATAAATTAGAGAAGAATAAAAGGAGAAGATTATGAAATGATGGATATCTGACCTTCTCTTCCAGTGCTTTGTGTTGGGTCACCCTGAGTCCAGCTTCCACTCATTCTTTTCTCATCTTCTTCTCTTTCAGTGCTGTCACCCTGAGTCCAGCTTCCACTCATTCTTTTCTCATCCCCTTCCATTAATTATCAATGAATGGATGAATGAGCTTACGTGAAACTCTTCGAGGTTACCGTGAATTAATAGAGGAAAAATAGATCAGAACATTCCAAGAACCAATGTGACTTGTTGAGGAGGGTACGCATCCTGCATACACTTGTACTCAGCCTCACAGTACATATTCTTTACTTGTGCTCTTCTCTTGTCAAAAGCTATAGCATATATACTCACCTGGTCTCAAAGAAAAGAAGAAGAAGAACAGCTAGCATCATTGGAAGAAAGGAATGAATCAACATCATCATATCTTTTATTCAATGAGACGCTAGTGATTATTTATTCACTTTTATATATATTAAAAAGAAAACCATGTCATCTGTATTAAATGGGAACCTTGTGTTTTTTTAATTATTATTATGAATTGATGATCATAGGATGGGTTTGAGTGGGGAAATGGTATATGCAACTCACTTCTTATTGTTTGTAAAAAAAAAATATTTTTGTTTTCTAAACCATGCGGAGGGTGCATGCTACAGTACCAGGAGGTATGATACCGTTGGGTGTGCGCCCTATACAAATTGGGTGTGCGACGCACCCAATTTGCATGACACGCACCCCAAAAACCGTATAATAGAACCCAATAAAACAACACCCTGGTATCCAACGGCACCCTCAGCAGAGGTAATTTGGAAATGAGTTTTCTTTTTTTGCAGAAATACCCTGAAAATACCGATATTACATGTATGCCCCCTGCAAAAATCATAATGATGATCATATCCTTAGGTTTCTTGTTTCGTTTGGGTCAATATCATGTGTTTAGCCATATGGTAACATATTGTAGCACTATGAAAAGATCTTTATTGTCCTTTGCAAATATACTCCAAAAATTTATTTGACTATAAATATACAAATATGTCTCTCAAAAATTTGATTTTTAAAATAATTAAAATGTTTTATACAGGTATAAGAGGTTGTTTTTTAATTCACAATTAATATACATTTAAGCACAATTAAGATTTTTGGGTTAACAAACGTTCACATATTTGAATGACAGAGATGAATACTTAATCAGATGAGAAACTTGAGGATGTATCTGTAATTATGATTTTTTTTAGGAGTATATATAATTAAAATAATTTTGAGGATTCACCGTTCACATATTTGAATGACAAAGTCCGCATTTGATGTATAAACAAGATGATGGATGACCATGATTAGCATTTTCACTAGTTGTTGTTTTTTTTATTATCATTTTTGAATTATTTTTGCTCGCTGATTATATTGAATGACTTTTTTGATGATGATTGATCTTCCCTGCTTAATAAATAAGATTTATCTAATTTTTTTTAAACAGTTATATATATCTCCCAACATCTTTCTTACACAAATTGATACACTGTATTACAGGGCTTGTTTAGGGGTTACAGGTCAACCTTAAAGGAAAAAATAATAATAATAATAATAAAGTCTAAAGAAGTGGAATATGACCACCTCTCTTGTGCATGCAAAATAAAAATGCAGAAATAAAAACAAAAGTAAATTAATAAAACATGATGAGATAAATTAAAGATGCATGCATGCATGCTTAAAGAAAGGTATTGGAGCCAGGATTAAGGGTGTTGTTTTAGGAGTCAACAAACAACTTGGCTCGCGCATGGCCGGCCTCAATGCGGTATTGCTCGCCAATGCCCATATGAGCCATGAGAAGCCAGACGTGGGTGAGCAGCTCTCCGCCCAAACTCAGCTGTTTAGCATGGGAGTTACCTCTGCACTTGGTCGCCGCGAAGCACAACATCTCCACCCAAACATGGCTTATCACGTCCCACCTCGTCTTCTGATCCTCAATCTTGTTCAGCTTCTGGGCAAGCTTGCACGCATCGAAAAGCACGGATTTGCTTCTATCTCCCTTCACTAGTATGGGATCGTAGTCTGTGTTCACTCTCAGAAGACTCTCGCAGGCATCCTCCACCTCCATCTCTGGGCCCCATCGCCCGAAGAAGTGCTTCACATCCGCGCAAGTGTCGCCGTACCTGATCTGCCCAATGCCGGCGGTGAGCATGAACGGAAGCTCCAGGAGAAGGTACAACATGTAATCCGACACGGCTCGGCTGATGTTGATGATGATGTCTAATTCTTTTTGCGACTGATAGTCAGTGTCGTAGTAGCAAAGATCCGTGGCGATGTGCCAGAGAAGAATGCTCTCGTCGAACTCGGCATCCACGCTCCACCCCAAATCCAAGTAGTAACCTTTCTGCCTGAGCGCCCACTCGCCGCGGCAGGCACTGAAACGCTTGTAACTCTCGGTGTCATTAATGCTGGTGATCTTCACCTTCAATTCCCTGAAGATCACTTCCTTGAGATACTCGGGAACCTCTATGTGCTTTGTGAACCACAACTGGTCCCATGAATCTTTCACGCCGAACCAGTTTATGATCTTCCCGATTTTCTTTAAGTAGTACTGCTCGTCTTCACGGCAGAAGGTGATCAGATTGTAGCCGGCCATTTGATTGGACCAGCTGTGTTTCCGAAAAGGCCTGGAGAGTCGGAATACCCAGGAAGCGAGATGGGTATATTTGTGGTCGAGGAGCCAATTGAATGTCCAAGGGGACAAGAACATGAGAATAATTGAAATGATCTCCAGGACGACAGCTCCAATGGAGAGTATGTAGGTGACAATAACATCATCATGGTTGTACCCCCTCTTGTTGGTGAAGATGAAGAAGAGCAGGGCGACCGTGGAGAAGATGATGGTGGCGAAACGGATGAGACGGCCGGCCAAGTTATGGACCACGGCGGCCTTGGTGTGGAGCACGTCGTAGATGAAAGAGAGCTCGATCTCGACCACTTTGAATGCATCAGTTGCAGTGCGGCCTTTCAGGAAGAAGGATTGGCTGTCGATGCGGTGCTCGAAGGTGAGGATGAGGTCCACGATGAGAAGCCGGAATGTGAGAAAGAATTGATAGGCCCATCGCACCATATCTTTAGCTGGTAGCCCACCATCATCCTCACCGGCGTCCTCTGGGGTGACGGACTTGGGGTGGCGCTCTTTCTCCACGGAGATCTCGCATTGTAGGCCGGCGCTCTTGCTGGACTCGTACGCCTCCATGAACTTGGCGTAGTTGGGGCCGGAGTCCGGAGGAGTGAGCATGGAGCTGCGGAGGCGGAGCATGCTCGCAGAGAAGAGGGCCCACGTCCTCTCCCCGTACTTGAGCAACCCTGTGGCGAACATGAAGAGGGTCGGCACCAGCAACCGTGTGTTGTGGGAGAGTGCCTTGACGAAGACGTAGGCGGCCGTGAAGACCTGGAAGACAAGGCCGAGCAGGTGGCGGCGCCACAGCTCGTTGTCTTCCAGCGAGAAGGCGGTGATGGTGTCGGGGCCACCCAGGTGGAGGAGGAGGAACGGGGACCAGAATGCCAGGAGGGTGTCGTTCGCAGCGGCGTCCGAGTGCGGACTGTCATCTTGGGAGTGGGCGAGGAAGCCGAGGGCGAAGGTGGCCACCACGTCTGCGAGAAGGTATGCTGACCAGAGCACGATGCGGAGGACCCACGAGACATTGCGCTTGCGGAAGTCGGCGGAGAAGATGAGAATAATCTGAAGAAACAAGCTGCATAGAACCAGGACGCGGGGCTCCCATACGTTCAGTATAACCTTCAGTGCGTCACTGAAATGGACAAACTTCATGATCAGCTGGCCGGCTGTTGTTTTCTCTGTACGTGGTTGCGGAATGATTGTTATAATTCTTCTAATACTTAATTGCAGTTCAATAATTATTCATATATATAGAGATTAGAGAATATTAATTAGAGGCACTCATTAGCATGGCATCTTCTTTAACTTGCATGATTTATGCATGCAATTGGTTCAATTCCTTCCTTGCTGAATGAGTTTACCAACTTATTGGCTGATATTCCTAATTGTTTCTTGCCGGATCTACAAGGCAGTGTTTGTTCCTCATGAGAAAGATTAATATTAATACAGTTAGTCACGTACCCCACTTTCAGTGATTATGAATTTAGGGAACTCGAGGTGAATGACGTGCAGAATTTCCGTAAAACCTTAAAATTCACTTAAAGGAATTAGGTTTATATTGGAATAAGAGCAAACGAAGTACAATATTGGTGTTGTTATAGTGTGATTGGGTTGAAATCCAGAGGAGACAGACACGTGGAACAGTAAGAGAAGAGAGACTTGGGGCGAGCGATCTAGGACGAGTAATCCGGTATGGAAGGCGAGGATCCCGCATCTGTAGCGGTCGGCTTGATGAGGATAAGAAGAGGAGAAGGTTAACAGACAAAGGTAAGCACTAATCATCCAATACACACTCCTCTTCGATATTGGTTCTCCACTAACTTGATCGTCGGAGCTCCCTTAGGCGGCGAGGTCGCCCACCCACATCTCTCGTCCTTGTGCAGGTTACTGTTGTCCCTTCCGGGTGGTCATCGCGGTCCCAACAATCAAACAAATTCAACCGTTGATCGAGAGATGGCTGGTTCTAATCCTAAGGAGAAACCAATTTCAACGTCAATAGTTTGGTATTGTTTATGGGGACTGAACAAAAAGCTAGATGGCCACCACAAGGAAGTCAAAACGTAACCGAAATCCTGAGCAGGAGAATGGATGCTCGGGCAACACCCCGCAAACCAGAGAACCTCCACCGAACCTTGGAGAGACACCCCCAATCCCTGGGGGGGGGGGCAACGTTTGACCCTCCTCGGATGGGAGATCCGCTGGACAACAGTAAGAGAGCGCTAGAGCGGAGGATGGAGGAGTTGACCCGTATCATGCAAGTAGTGGAACATCACATCTTACAGGTGACTCCTCTGGACGTTGTTCCACAACCCACCGAAAGCCACGGAAGGTTTCACACGCTTGTCAAGGCGCCGAGTGCGATCTCGATCTGGGGAGGAGTCAAAGTACCATGCCGTCTTCTAAAGGCGCAGATATCACGACGGGGGCATGAACTTCGGCACAAGCGAGAGTCCTTAAGAGGAAGGAGGGTGGCAACACCTTCGTCGAGCAACTCGGCATCGCTCCAACCATGATGGCGGCATCGCTCGTCTTCAAGAACCCGTAGCCATGCGCCCGTGGCCGACAAGAACCGAGATATGCAGCATGTTTATTCCCTAGTTGTTGTCCCCGTTCATTTGGAAAATTTGGGAAGCCCCATTCCATGATAATTTTCAGCCACCAAACATCCGGCCCTATGACAACTCCACTGACCTGATCGAGCATGTGGAAACTTACAATTCTGCTATGCGAGTCAACGAAACCACCAAGGTCATAATGTGCTAGGGATTCCCAATTCATGTGGAAACTTACACACTTGGTTCAAGATCCTTTCCCTTGGAACCATCGCCAGCTTCAAACAACTAATTGATCTTTTCTACAGTCGTTTTGTCAGCAACAAAAGGCTGAAGAAGCACACCGTTGTTCTGATGAGGTGTAAACAACTTGAAAGGGAAAGCCTGCGCTAGTATCTCCGCGGCTTCAACGCGGAGATAATAATTAAGAATCGTCAAGTTTGACTCGGTCGTGGCAGTGGCCGCCATGATGGAAGGCCTCTGTGATTTCCCTTTCTGTGATGTCCTCACAAGGAGGATCTCGGAAGATTTCGATGAGCTACTCGCCTAGACGAAGAAGTACATAAACTTCTAAGAGATCCGATCAGGCTGGGAAAAGGAAGTTTGGGAGAAAGAAAGGGAGATCCAGAATGGATGGCCTCGGCGTGACCAATAAAGAGAATCTCAACCGAAGGAACCTAGAGGGGAGAAGGCCCTGAGGGAGGTTGGCCCAGGCCGAGAACATCCACCCCGGCCCAAAAACTGAAACTCCAGCCCCGGTAACCGAGGAACCCGGAGAGAATATCCAGGTATGACCATTACACTCCACTTAACTCCTAATGGGAGAACATCCTGATGCATATCCAAGATCAGAAGATCTTAAAGAAGTCAGGACCATTGAAGACCCCATCGTTAAAGAAGAATAACAAGAAGTTCTACAGCTTCCACTAAGTACCGAGACACCTCACTGAGGAATGTGTCCAATTGAAGGACACTATCGAAGACTTCATCCGAAGTGGGAAGCTCGGACACTTCAAGCAAGAAGATCCGAGAGAGGAAGGATCATCGTCCCCAAAGCACAGACCACTCGACTCCACCATCATCAACTTTATTGCAGGAGGTCCGGGGTACGGAGGAGAAAGCTCATATTCAATAAAGAACTACGCCTATCCAGGACAAGACGAACTTAAAGAGACCTTGGTCGTCCCCGCTAATTAACTTCTTGGATGATGACCTCAGGGGTGTCGGCCACCCACATGATGACGCACTGGTCGTCACAGTTACCATCGACATCTTTGAAGTAAGATGGGTCCTGGTCTATACGGGGAGCTCGGTAGACATCATGCTTTGGGATGCCTTCGAAAAAATGAAGCTTAGGACAGAGGGTCTGGTACCAGTGAAATCGCAGTTAGTGGGATTCATAGGAAGCCATTTTCTTCCCGAGGGTGCAATCACACTTCCCCTGATAGTTGGGAACTCTCGGCGAACTTCGACTGTCACAGTCAACTTCCTGATCGTCCGCAATCCCTTGAGCTATAATGCTATACTCGAGTGACCGGCTATCAACGCCCTCAGGGCGGTGCCGTCGACCTACCACATGATGTTGAAGTTCCCGATGAAAAACAGTTGCGGAGAACTGAAGGGCGATCAACCTATATACCTCCTGATAATGCTACGTAACCCTTCTCAGAAGCAGAGGCGGAGGCTGCAACAGAACCCCTAAAACACTGACTATTGAGTTGTTTGAGAAAGAAGAAGATGAGGGAAAACCGACACAACGATCAACACCAGTGGAGGAATAGAAGGCACTACCCCTCAACGAAGATCAACCCAACTGAATGGTCCAAGTTGGTCCCAAACTGAAATCCAACTAACAAGAACTCATGGTGCTCCTCCTGAGAGACAACTCGGACCTGTTCACGTGGTCGGCCGAAGAAATACGTGGGGTACCTCGAGACATCATGGAGCACCATCTCAATATGGACCCCCACACACAAACCGGCATATCAACATTATAGTCTCATGTTGATTGATGTTAGAGTTTCATTGTCAGATCAATTACAAGAAATAATTTTATGTTCAAACTTTTAATGGTTGTGATTGTGACAAAAAGAACAATTGCTTCAATTCAATGTTCTTTTTTTCGCCACTTTTTTAGTTTAGACGTAAATCTAACCAAAAATCTTTAGTTTTACAATCAATAGAGCACTAAATCTATAAAATTACTATTCGAAAAAAAACCACCGAGCATAACTTCACATTAATATCTCAGGGACCACTATTTCAAGGTGAGTGTACTATAAATATGAATAAGATGGGCAAAGTCAAAAGAAACAGGAAAAATTACTCAAATTTTATACGTTAAAAAGTAGCTACCCATATCCAACCTACCCACAGACATTCAAAGTACCCATATAAAGTCCATCCATAGGTATATATATGGGTTCATTTGCGAGTAAACCCATATTTTTAACTTTTTTAAAAACTATAAAGATTAAATCATAAAAGAAACATATATTTCATACATTATAATAATATTAATTAGAATACCACCATTTAAAATTTTGAAAGATGAAATCAAAACTTCATAAATAAATTCCTGGCATAAAATATCATATGAATTTCCGGTAGCATGAGTACATGCTAATGACGACAAGTACTAGCATGAGGAGAATCCGCCTCGGCCCCTACCCCTGCACACACTGATCCGTAAATCGGCTCTGTACTAGCACTGAATTGGCTTCTCTGTAAAGCAGCTACACTTGTACCATGGTTCACCTAAGAACCTACTTTGTTATGAAATAAAACGTGGTTTATCCACCTCATCAAATAATAATAATAATAATAATAATAATATGAAGGACAATTGAGGGAGTATCTAGAAATTTAAACAACAAAAGTTTAAGGTAAAATACAGAAGAGCTGATAAGTTATGATTTAATTAAAACTTGGAAATGTTAACAAGTCACTCAATAACAATTGTTACTCTGTTTGCAGCTATTTAGTATGCAGAGGAAACATAAGGGTGGGGCTTGCACACACATAGACACTAGGACCACCCACCACAATCATTATTCGCACTCCCAGAAATGTGCACTCACATGCAAATCAAATCCGAGACCTCTTGATAGTTGGAATTCTTGCGGGAACCAAAATACCAATAGACCACTTGGTCATTGGTAATATTATTGAACTTTTGGTACCAACATAGATACAAACATCTAAACATGATTTATTTTGTTATTTATTATTTAGATTTATTTAATTATATTTTTGACAAAAAAATCCATTCTATTGAGGATTGATGAGATATCTAAATTTTCAAAGTTGCTCATTTTATTAGCTTAAATTTTTAAATTTTGATTGAGCCCATTTACAATAGTTCAAAAGTGGTTAGGACGTTATGAAATTCTCAATCAAGAAAAAGTTCTCATAACTTAAAATAAAATAAAATAGATTTCCATAAACTTCCTCTGCTACCCTGGTTAAGACTCTCTAAGGGTCTGTTTGTTTGGAGGGATTTGGGGGGATTTAGAATTCAGTGTATTTGTAAATACCATTACTTTTTAAATCCAGCGTTTGTTTGGCTGGATTTAGAAAGCAATTATAATAACAAATCTCACAGATGGGGGATTTGGTATTAGGGCCGATTTGGCCGTAATACCAAATCCCCCATTCAAATCCCGCACGTGATGCTTCACGTGCGGATTCACGCTGCTCACCGAAAGTGGCGAGAGATGAGTGAAAATCATTTTAATAAAATATTAATTTTTTTTATTATATTTCTGTGCAAGTAAATAACCTCCTATTTGGTTATTTGAAGAGTTTTAAAAATTTTCAACCGTATGGATGGAAAGATCATCGAAAAATAAGCTAGCATGTCGATTTTCATATAATTTGATAATCGTTTGGTCCTCCCACTTAATAGTTGAAATTTTGGACCGTTCAAATTTCTATAAAATAAGAACCGTTAAGTGGGAGAACTAAACAGTTACCAAATTGTATGAAAATGGACATGCTAGCTTATTTTTAGATGATCTTCCCATCCGTACGGTTGGAAATCCTTTAAACATGTTTCAGGGGGCCAAACGGGAGGTGAGTGGGAATGCACAGTAATATCACACGTCTATATATATATATAATTTTTTTAAGAAAATAATCTTTAAATTTATTTATAATAATATAAATTATTCATATAACTAACATCAAAAATTAATATTATGTTAAATACATCCATAATAATCAAGTATTATAACGTGTAAATATTATTATAATTATTTTTTTAAAAATATATATATTATATATATAATAATAATATAATTTTTTTAAGAAAATAATTATTAAAAATAATTATTTATCTATATATATATATATATATATATATATATATTAATTAAAAAAAATTATGAGGCTTTTATTATTAATAAAATCTACTAATAGCCATGAATAACTATATACAAAGATTCTATAATCCATCACTCTAAATACATCAAACCAAACACATACTTTCCAAATCCAGATTTACATATCCTTCTAACCAAACACTGGATTTGACTCTCCTGTATTTTCAAATCCATGGATTTACAACTACAATGTAATTCAAAATCCATGGATTTGAAACTACCTCTAACCAAACGCACCCTTAGATGCAATATGGTTTGTCCAATTTTTAGAAAGAAAAAAAATCCATAAAATTTAACAATTATAATATATTAGTAGCTTAGGTATTAAAACTACAAAATTTTCACCCAATGCTTATTTATAACTAAGGATATCACTAGGTAATAGAGTTTGAAAATTAAGGAGTAGTAATAAGGGCTAAATACAAAGCTCATTTGGGCCACAGCAGGGGTGTTAGGCTACTAAACCTCAAATTAATCAAGTAATTTGGATTTTTTTTTTTTTTTTTTTTTTTTGATAAAGTGGATAAACCACATTCCTTTATTGATAGTATGAATCTAGATACACACTTACACATGTTGTAATTGTAGTGGATTTAACAAGGTGACTGGGTGGGTTTCCGGGTCCGGTAGACTAGTGGGCGCAACGTCCTCGAAGTCATCTCCTATGAGGCTTAAGCCTTTGGTCATCTCGTGTAATGAGAAGATCAAGGCTGCGTATTATAATTTCAACCATTGGCTGAAGGCGGCTTTGTTGGGTAGAGTGGGCACTGCCGAACCAGTTGAGGAAGAGGAAATCGATGTGCCTGATGAGTTTAAAACAAACGCGACGTTTGTCGTTGAAACACCGGAGATTCCTTTCCAACCAAAGGGTCCAGGTGACGGCCATCACCAACAGGGGCCATCCCTTTCGAAGATTCTCCGGAAGTATGAGGGCCATTGTTGCTCTTCCCGTAGATCTTGTATCCCGTGGGGTGGGCGAACCGATCTAGTAGGCGTGCAAAATGCGACCAAACTTGGCCGAGTAGTGGCAATGGATTAGTAAGTGATTGGTGGTTTCCTCGAAAGTATTGCAATAGTAGCGGCGGGTTCTATCCCAGGCCATTGTCTCTTTGCTAGGTTATGAAGCGTTGGAAGTTTGTCTTCCCATGCCAACCATGCAAAGATTTTAACCTTTAGGGGAGCCGCTTGCTTCCAGAAGGAGGCTGGGAGATTGCTCCTCGTTCCGCCATCCATCCTGAAGTGGTATAGGGATTTGACTGAGAACTCCCTGGAGGAGGTGAGACCCCAAGTCCTTGTATCCTCCAGGGGTGTCTCCCCGTGGTCTAGATGCTCTTGTAGCGTCTGCCATACATCCCATGCCCCCTGTGACATGGGTCCCTGTTAAAGGATGTTGATTCCACGTATGCGCAGGAGGCGTGCCTCATGGATCGTGATATCCATCTTCCGCCACAAGGTTTGAAATTCAGGGAACCACCTACATGGGTTGTGTCCATTGAGCCAATTATCCATCCAGAGTCTGGTTGTGTCCCCCTGTCCCGGGGTAACCTTCACATTGGTCATGACGAGGTCACGTTGTTGTGAGATTCCTTTCCAGAAGAAGGAGGATCGGCTCAGTGCTGGCTTGAAAGGGTTGAATTGCTCGTTTTTGAAGTATGCTTGTTGGATGATTCTCCCACAAATTCCTGTCTTACCGTTGAGTAGTCGCCACCACCATTTTCCAAGTAGGGCTTCGTTAAAAGCCTTCATGCTAAGAATGCCCCATCCGCCTAAATCCTTTGGTCTTGTGAGGGTGTCCCATTTGGCCAGTCGATAAGCTTTGGAGTTCGGGTTGGTCCCTCTCCAGATGAAGTCTCGACGGATTGCTTCGATGCGTTTTAGCACCCATTGTGGGAGCTTGTACATTGCCATCCAGTGAGTTGGAATTGCGGAGATGACCGAGTTGACTAGGGTGATGCGGCCGCCCATGGTCATTAACCTTCCTTTCCATGAGGTCAGCCTATTCTTTACCTTATAGATGAGTTGATCCCAATCCATCTTTCGGGGTCTGCATCCTGCGATCGGGATACCCAAGTAGTTTAGCGGTAGGGGGCTTAGGAGACATCCCATTGTTGTGGCCAAGTCGTTAGCTTCCGCCTCCGATAAGCCGATGGAGATGATGGCGCTTTTACTGTAATTTATTTTCAGGCCCGAAATCCCTTCGAACAGATGGAAAATAAGTTTTAGGGTGGCGAAGTCACTTGGCTTCCCAGAGCTGAAAATCAGTAGGTCATCCGCATATAGGAGGGTCGATATTTGTTCACTCTGTGCTCGACCCATTTTGAAGCCCTCGTAAATGTTTTCCTGCATAGCATGTTTCACCATTGTGGTGAAAACGTCAGTTGCAAGGATAAATAATAGTGGAGAGAGGGGGTCCCCTTGTCGCAAGCCCCTTTGGTGGCGTACGTAGCCCATGGGGGAGCCATTGATGAGGAAAGTAGATTTTGAGGAGTGTAGGATCTTTGTGACCCATCCAATCCACTTTGGTCCAAATCCTTTAGCTCGCATAGTATCAGCGAGGAAATCCCAGTCGACAGTGTCAAAAGCTTTCTCGAAGTCGACCTTCATTAGAGCCCCACGTTTTGTTTTCATCTTGTAGACAATTTCTTCTGCGGCGACAATACTGTCTTGGATGCATCTACCTTTAATAAAGGCCGTTTGATTTTCATCGACTAGATCATGAATTACCAGCTGTAGCCTGTTTGCTAGAACCTTGGTGATGATTTTGATAGAACAGTTGAGCAAGCTTATTGGGCGGTAATCCTTAATAGAGGAGGCATCTCCTGTTTTAGGGATTAGGATGATGTGGGCCCAATTTAGTCTTTCTAAGTCGGCTGTGCCTTGGTATAGCTCATCGAAGGTCCTTATTATTTCAGTTTTAGTGAATTGCCATCCCTGTTGGTATAAGTTCATTGGGAAGCCATCGGGTCCCGCTGCTTTCTCTGGATTGAGCTCACGAATGGCCGTAAGGATTTCCATCTCCGAGAAAGGGTTTTCAAGTTGGGAAAGGTCAGCGGGGGGCCATCCTGCAGCCATTCGGTGTCAAATCCACATTGTATCGGTGCTGCCTCCTATTTCCGAAGATCATCTTGAAGTACTCTGTTACTGCTCTACCAATATCTGATTGGGTGCAGTGCGTTGTTTCGGTATGGTGTTGTTGGTTTTCAGTTGTGATTTGGTGTATCCAATTGGTGTTTCTTCTTTGGTTGGCGATAGAGTGAAAGAATCTACGTATTCTTATTACCCTCCTTAAGCCAAGTGACCCTTGAGCACCGCCTCCAATGTTCTTCCTCCTCGCCTTTATTATGTTATCAAATTCATTTACGTGGTTTTGGAGGGACTCCTCTTCCTCCGTGGAGAGTTGGTGTTGCTCTTCCTTGGTGTCGAGATTCGTAATAAGGGTTAAGAGCTCATCCTTTCTTTGTCGTTTCAGTTGTTGGTCTTCCTTGTTCCATTCCTTCAACCTACCACGTAGCAGTGTTAGCTTCTTGGACCACATATAAGTGCCTGTTCCTTCGAAGTCATTCTGGAACCACCAATCGCTCAACATATTCCAAAAACCCTGAGCTTTCCCCCAGCTTCTGTTGAAACGAAAAGGGAATTGCTTTGGAGTGTGTAAGCCACAGTCTAGGGCTATAGGGACATGATCGGAGCGTATCCTAGGTAGAGCAGTCTGCCAATATTGTGGGTAAGCCGTCATCCATTCCGGGGACATGAGAAAGCGATCTAGACGAATCATGGTTGGATTGTTCCGGCCATTTGTCCATGTGTATTTTCGACCCGAAAGTGGAGGGTCGTATAACAGTAGTTCCGTGATGAAGGCGTTAAAATTGTATTGATCCTGTGTGATACGGGCACCGGTGTTACTGTCGGTTGGTCCTCGTGTCGAATTGAAATCCCCCCCAATGAGCCATGGGCCCTGCCATCGTTGACGTATGGATCTCAGCTCATCCCAGAAATCACCTTTACGGGCCCGTTCGCAAGGTCCATATACTGAAGTAATCATTCTTCTACAACGGTCTTCCTTATTCTCTAGAATGACTGTGACTGAGAAGGTGTCCGTGAATTCAGCGATTAGACTAAATGTTCTTCCACTCCATCCAATACAAATTCCTCCTCGTGTGTTGATCGCAGGTAGTATTAATCGTTCGGAGTAAAGGCTACCCCCTATCGAACGCCATATGCAATTGTCTATAGTGTGAAGCTTTGTTTCTTGAAGGCAAAAAACATCAGCTTTGTGGGTGGTGATGAAGTCGCGCACTAGGAATCATTTTTTCTTCCTTCCTAGGCCCCGGACATTCCATGTGATAACTCGCATAATCAAACAATTGGATACCCTGTAATGAGTTTCTGGGGGTGGGAGGGCTTAGATACCTTCCGCTTCCCCAGAGCACTCCCCGGCTCCCGATAGCCTTAGAAAATTCGCCATTTGGTCGATGTCGCCCTCAGAGTTGTCCAAGATGACACCGACTTTCATGGCCTCCCTTACTATTCTTTCACCCGGCCATTGTGATAGGGTGATTGGAAATGGTTAGATTGAGTGGTTCTTCCATTCCTTTTCTCTTACTTGCGCTTTGGCGTTTTTGATGCCTTAATGGAGGTCTTATGGGAGTTTGGAATGACTGTGTGGTGCAGTAGTTTGGTTTTCGGGGTCTTCCCTTACAGGGGCCGATGTCGGTATTGGTTGTGTTTCTATCTGTGGAGTAGATTGAGGTTGATTCCTCTCATGTGAGGCTGCTTCTCTTGTGACCAGTTGGGTGGCCGGTTGTTCTTCGGTTAGGGTCCCTGTTTGAATAATCTCCCATGCCTCCTTGGTGATGAGATTCCAGGTGTCCCCTATTTTCCTGAGTGATGTCATAGTAAGGTCTATTTCCAGGCCTCTTTTGGATGGTTTAATGTTGTTGCCTTGTGGTAGTAGATGAGTCATAGAATAGTTAGAAGGCCACATTGGGCTATTAGATTGATAATTGGGCTGACCCATTACAGGGTTAGTGATAGTAGCATCCATAGTAGTGGCAGCTGGGTTTAGGTTCTGATTTGGGTTAACATTAGATGGAATTGGTTCAAGTGGCGCCAACATGGCTATGGGTGTGTTGGAGATTGGGTTTTGTTCAGCCATGATGACCGGGTTTTGGCATGAGATCAGACCATGAGATGGGGCTGGGCCTTGGCTTGGAATCGGCCTGCAGTCTGCTTTAGGAGCTAGTGGGGAAGCACGTGTGCTGCACGCGGGATGGCGGGCCCCACAGATTGAGGCTGGCATAGCGGCGTTGATCTCGGGGGCGCTTGGCCCGGATCCGATCGATCGAACCAGCTTGTCTGGTGTTATGATCGGATCCGATTCCACAGCCCGCTGATGCGGTTCGCCTGTCCACGCGGCCAACATGAAGGAGTCCACCTCAGCATCTTCAAATCCCGCTTCGTCGTCGAGGTGCCATGCTGCTGACGGGTCAACCCTGTGTCCCACGTGCGCCTCCATGCCATCGCCTGCATCTGTCTCAATCGCCACCAAACCTTCCGCATTTGTCATGTCAACCGTACATTCGCCCATTTGCCGCGCGCGTGTTAGGTGGGGTGCGAATCAGCGGTGCGTCTACGTGTCGGTAGACCTCCGGGAGCTTGTCACTGGACAACGGTGAGTGATGGGCCTCGGCTCCGGTGCTGGCGGTGCTCTGGCGGAGGTCCATGGGGATAGCGCTATTGCTGGAGATGAGATGTTCGTGGCTACGGGATGGTGGCCTCTCCTGTATGATGATTCCGGTCGGCCGGCGATGAGGGCCCTGCTTTGGAGCTTTCTCCTTCTCCATCATCGGCGCTTTACCTTTGTCTGGCCTGCGCTCAGGGGAGAGTTCTATCGGATTGTTGGAGGTCGCCACCATGACTACATCTTCTCCTCTATTGTCTTCAGCCGTGGTAGTCACCTGAGCTCCATCTCCTACCATGTTGGCGGGGACTGGACATTGGTGACCACCTTCCCAGGGTAGAGCTGGCTGACCGGCGTCAAGCTCCACCGTATAATTGAATTGTCGCACTCCCATGCTACAGTGAATGCTTGCAGGCAAGCGTCGCGGCCACCGGACTCGAAGGAGGAGGCGAAGATCGTTGCCGAACCGCTGGCTACGCCGGTCCATAGCTACAAGGTCTCCAGCCGGTTTTAGAAGACTCGCCGCCTCGTCTCGTCCCCAGCAATCCATGGGGAGGTTTCTGATGATAACCCAACGCGTAGCGCCCTCCGCTTTCCCAGATTGCCAGAGATCCGGCGACCATGGCTCAAAGCTCAGGTCGAACGCCAGCACACTCAAGGGACCAGCCTTCTCCGTCTGGCGAGCGAGTTCCGCCGTTGGGAATGCGACAATGTAGCGTCCATCACGCAATGGCTTGACCGTCCAAGTCCAGTGTTCATCCACTAAGCAAGCGAGTACATCAGTGATATCCTGGATCGTTACGCTGCCAGCCTTGCGTTCCTTCACGGTGATGATGGAGAAAGTCTTCATACGTTCCCTTCCATTGAGAATGCCCTTGTTCAATCCAACAGAAATAAACAGGTGCTCCATGCCATCGGCTTCCAGCTGTGTTCTCCATGGTGGTGCCTTCGAATTGATTGGTTTTCCTTGGGTTGCTTTGTGTTTTTTTGTTTTCTGTTTTGGTGGTTGGTCTTTTGGTGGAGGAACTTCATGTGGTGTGGGCTGAGGTGGTGATGGAGCTGCAACGTTTGGTGGTGGTGGTGCGGGCTGAGGTGATGGTGTGGCATGGTGTTGTTTCCAGGGTGCATGATGAGTTTGGTGTTGGTTCAAGGATGCATGCTGGGCTTGGTGTTGTTTCAGCGGTTCATGACGTACCTGGGCTTTGACGGCATGGCGAGGTTCGGCATGGCAGGCGGTGCCTTTGTGGCCCACCCCCCTACACCGTCGACAGGTGACCGCACGTCTACACTCGTTGGCCCGGTGTCACGGCGTAAGCATTGTATGACGATTGATTGTGCCGACGGGTGTCTGGCGTGGGAGGTGCGACGCCGCTGGCCGAGGCGGTTCCACTGCGGTCCCGGAGGGCGTTGCTCACCGGGCGCTTCGTCTCATCGCCTTCCATTCATCATTGCACGTGTTTTGGTCTGTGGGTGGTGGTGGGGGTGGTGGTGGTGGTGGGGGTGGTGGGGGCGGTGGCACTGGTGGTGCTGATGGTGAACCCGGGTCCTCGTAAGCTCCTTTCGGCCTGCAAACTGCGTCTGTGAGGGACTGTCTCCTTGATCGCTATAGTGTCTCTCCAGTGAAGCTCGGGGCTTTCCGCTTCCATGTTAGGTTTTGGTGAATTAGCGATGCATTAAGCTATGGAGCTTCGTGTGGTGGGGGATGTGGCGTCTTTCTTCAGTTCTGTGTGGGCGAGCGCCGCTTGGTTCATGGTGATGGTGGTGACCAGTACGTTGAGTGGTGTGGTGGTGGTGGGTCACGCGTTCACTTCTCTGCCTTTCTCCGCCAGTCTCAGCCGTCCGCCGTGATGAGTTGCCGCTGACTGGATATCGCGCCGCCCGAGAGCCCATTTTACTTTTCAACCGCTGACCCTCTTTCTTCTTTTAAAGCTTGCTTAGATGTAATTTGGATTTCACTTCATACACAGTAACATCGATCAATCCACCCAAACTCACCATAAATATAAAATAAATAGAACCAAACATACCATAAGTTTTAATATTAATGAAATCAAATTTAATTAACAAAATATTCAAATATTAAGCTTAATTTAGCGAGAATGAAAGAATGGAGCCCTACCCTTCAACTTATACATGCACCACCAATGCCTCCAAGGCATCACCTTAGAGTGGAAGAGTTTTTTTTTTTTTTTTGAATAAGTGGATAAACCATAATTTATTTAATTTCCTTAAAAGTTCTTGTTACATTGCTTGATCATAGGACGGTAAATTAAAAATACATCATTTGGGCCCAATTCCATCCAAAACATCAAGCAATTCGCCTTTGATCCTTAGAGTGGAAGAGGAGTTTTCAAAATTCTATTCTTATTTTTGCAAGACCTTTATTCCTTGCTGTTTTCCCACTTGTTCTACGAATCAATAGATTGTCCTAGTTTGCAAACATATTTGTAAAACAAAAATAAAGCTTAGGCTTTATTCAATTTAACAAAAGAAGCGGGAATGCAAATCAAACATATAGTTTATTCATTTTTATAATTTTTATGAATAACTATTATTATAAATATTATCAACTCACAATACCGAACTTTATTCTTTTGACAATAGGCAAAAGCTGAATTAGGAGCCGGGGAATCTAAAGCTTATCTCGCACGTTTTCGTACACAACCCCATCCTCGAGAGTCTTACAATATTTTAGTCCTCGAGAGAGAATTATTGCAGTTCAAATATCAAATAAAATGTAATTTTAATTGCTTTTCCACAAATTATATAGTTTTCTTAATAAGATTTGGAATTTTCATTGAATTTCAAAATATTTTAGTTAAATAATTTGGTTTATCTTTTATAAATTAAACATGGGTTATTATCATGCTAATATTGTAATAAATTATATTTGTGAATGTTGATTATTGAATTAAGATTCGAACGATCCAATTATAATAGTTTTATAAAACAATTTTGTATTTTAGAAGAATGTAAACTGAAAAGTGGTAGTTAAATTTGTATTGATATATAACTTTAAGAATGGCAAATTATCAATAACTTGTTTCACAAGATTAAACTCATCTGATGTCGAACAAGATAATAATTTAATTAAATCACTCCTTGGTATTAAACAGATGAAGATACATACAAACACATAAACACATAGAAATACATGCCCACATGGCCACACCCACACCCACACCCACAATCAAATGTTTGAATACATAACATAAGCACACTAATAAAACAGATTGACATTACACACAAACAAAAGAAACATAACAGGTACTATGACTATGAGGAGTCATAGCCTTTAATATTAAGCAACACTTATCAATTTTCACAAGGAAAATTGGTAACTTATTCCCTCTCAAAAATTGACATCACACAAATGTCAATTTTTGACTTTCTGATAAACATTTCATATCTGACAGCAAATTATGCATCGGCTTGCACTCGAAGATTTCTATCTCAAGAGCTGTCGACTCCTTCAGCCCTCGGAGCATTGAAAATGAAAAATCATCTTGGACAAAATATATAGACAGCTTTTTCAGACTTCCACTCAGGCCTTTTAGGCTTTCTGCAGTGCTATATAACTTCTCATTGTTCATCCACAAAGCCAACTCTTTGACAGAGGGAAGATGTGATGGCAGCATCTCCAATTTTGGGCATTGGATTATATTGAGATGAGTCAGATGAGGGAATAGGACCTCCTTGCTGGCTCCATCACTCATGTCAATTGATGACCATTTCTCTAAATTAGGCATTTGAGAGATGGTGAGTTTCTCTAATGAGGGGAATGTACCATTCTTCCCATTGAAATCCTCATCCAAGCTATTGATAGAATCCATCCCGCTTATCTCGACTTCCTTGAGATTTTGTAACTTTCCAATTGGTGGAAGACTCTTACATGTCTTGAGATTGATCAGCCTAATCTCAACTAAATGTTGAAGACTTGTTTCAATATCATTCATCATCCAAGGAGGGAAACACGTACCTGTGTATGATATTATCTTCAATGACTGCAAATATGAGGAGGGTTGCAGCTCTTCAAGCACCGAAATTTGCACATCGCTCCTTTCAGTTGCATCTTCTTCCATATCCTCTAGATTCCATTGCAGCACCAATGATCGAAGATAAAGTTTGTACTTTAATAGCGCATCTCGAGCATGTTTTGGTTCCTTGACAATGTTGAGATTCTCAATATGCAAAGTGCCATGAAGATTATCCAATTCTCTGAGATCTGAGATATTGCGAGGTTCCAAAAAAACAGTCCCTTCACTTACAATGTAATTAGACAATATGACCAAGTTATACATGATTCCCATATCAGAGGGCATGTTAGACAAGGCGTAGCACCCCTGAATGATCAGTCTTTTGAGACTTATCATGTTATTCAAACCCTTGGGCAGTTTAGAGAGCCGATAACAAGATTCCAGGTCCAGTTTTTGCAAGGATACAAGGTAAGAGATGGACTCAGGCAGCTCTCGAAGACGTCGGCAGTGAGAAATGTTCAGGGTCTGTAGGTTCTGCAGATTGCCGATCGATTTGGGCAGTGTTTTTATCCTTGTTCTCGAGAGGTTTAAATAACGCAAACTGAAGAGCGTGCAAAGACATTCCGGTAAAGACTTGATTCCACTGCCTTGTAGAGACAACACGCGGAGATTTTTGCATGTTGAGGATAAATCTCGAGGAACTTTCTTACAGATTTTGAAGTTTTTTGAAGAGTTAACATCAGTAAATATAAGCACTGTCACCAGGAAGTGGCTTTTTTCAGACCCGAGCATCTCAAATATATATCCTCCATCCATATCGTGTGGAAAATTAGTCATCGATAGGTATCTGCAGGGAATACAGTCAACCCTATACATCGGATTAATATATTCACAGTTGATTATTTGATAAGGGGGGATCACTTGATGAGATCGCATTGAATCTCGATCTCTTGTAGATTTTTGAAAATCCCCAAGCATATGTTTCAGCCTCTCTAGATATTCATTACGAATAGATTCCTCTTCAATGTAGAATAATTGTGAGGGAATTATTAAGAAACCCATGGCAGAAAATAAATCAAATAGATCTTCTTCACAAAGATTATGATCAGTATGATCATGTGGGATGATCATCAATGAGCAGTACAAGTGGAGCCACCGTTGGCCAGCCCAATCAGGAAACAGGTGGGCATTCACATCAAATTCCAATACTTCCTGTCGGTAATAGACCCACCATGCTATTTTCTCGGCCCGTATTCGATTCGTAGTTGTCACCAAGACTCTGCTACCATATTTGAGATTTTTCAGGCATTGTTGCAGCAGACTGTTCCAACTCTCTTCATCCAAATTATAAGGGACATCATCCTCTAGAACAAGTAGGGACCTCGTGCCTCCATACGGTAAAATAAACAACGGAGACATGAGCTCTGACACACGTATCAGCTCTTGCCAGAGGAAATAGCTCTGCACGCGCCAGTCCCGAGTGAGCTCTGTCATCAATGGTGCAATATTCCCTCCAGGTTCAGCCTCAGGTGAGTAAATGGTTATAACTTGTGTCGAATAACTGCCAGTGAGCAACCACCGAACAATAAAATCCAGTTTGGCATCCTCCAAATACTGTTTAAAATTATTTCCTGAGAATCTTACTGGATCCTCCCATTGATTCCAATCTACAAAATTGAGCTCTGGCCTTGATGTCACAAAATTCCTCCATAATTTATCATAACTTTTAGCGGCCCTATTGACCATCCTCCTGAAATATGGACGCGAGATGCAACGAGACCTGGCTGGGTTGATGCTGCTCATGAAGCGCAGCATCTTATGACGTCGTGGTTGCCGTGGTTGCCCTTCTTCTTCTTGTTGTTGTGATGGTTCATCCAAAAAGAAGACATTTCTGAGCATATTTTGGCATTCATCAATGATCATAACAAAATCCGGATCGGTAAAAGCAAATCTGCGGGAGGTAAGAATGAAGATGAGTGAGCGACGGAGTTGACACAGGTCTCCCATGATTCCAAGGCTCATCGCTTGTTTCATCAGGTCCGGCGACGACACTTGCTTCAGCAAATCCTCCAAATCATCCATGGCCTTCTCTGTTCGATCATCTATCAATCAAAGGTCACCATGCATTCAACAAATTAATCATCTCATGATCATCATGCTCATAATAAATATAATTGTAAATAAATTATAAAACTAAAAGTTAATTCCAAACTAACCATTAACAGAAGCACTTTGCACGATCTCTCCTTCCCGTTCATCCATTCTAATCAAATTCCTTGATCGAAAAGCTGCATGGACCAATGATAGCATGGGTTATCTACTTTTTTTGGGGGGGAAAAAACTAAATGCATAAGCACATCCTAGCTACATGGTGTCAATATTAACAACTTGTTTGGTGTTTTATTTTTTTTAAAGTATTTTATGGTTAGACTTGTTAAAATGTTTTCATTCTTATTAGATTTTAATTGTTGCTCAAAAAATATTTTTTTAATAAATATAAATAAGTCAATAGAAACACTCCACTGGTGGGATTTGAACCCTCAACCTCTCCTTATGGGGGAAAATAGGCAAATTAATTTTCCTAGTAAAAGTTGACCAATGTATATATATATATATATATTTTGAAAAAAATAGATAAACCACATTCATTTATAAATTCAAATCATATAGTGCATAGGGCTAGTTATTTATGTGTATATTTTTAAAAAGCATTAATATGCGCATATATCCTTGTGATAATTTAAAATACTATATTTTTGAAAAACATAATTTCCCGTCCTTGTTATCTAATCTTATTCTTATACATATAACTAGAGTTATCAAATGTTCAAGCTGCTCGTGAACAACTCGAGATCGGCTCGATAAAAGCTCGAGCTCGACTCGAAATTTTGAGCTTTCGAGCCTAGCTCGAGCTTCAATTTCGAACTCAAAATTAATTTCTAGCAAAGTCGAACTTGGTTCAAAAGCTCAAAATTTAATATTAATATATTAATATATAAATATATTTTAAAATTTCGAGCTAAATCGAGCCGAGCTCGAGCTTCTGAAATTAAAATTGAGTCGACCTCGAGCAAACATATTCAAGCTAATTTTGAGCTCGAGCCAGGCAATTTCGAGGCAATTTCGAGCTAGACCCAACCCGATCAAGCATTTACAACCCTAAAGAAAAATTATGTAAAACAATATATTATTATTATTATTTTACATGTATACTTCTCAAAGTATTGCTTATTATATGTATATTCTTGATAAAACTGGAATATGTGTGCGCGCGCCCAATAAAACTTACTAAACTAATGTGACATGATCAAATGCCCATGTAACATTTAGACCCATTTAAACCATAATCAATTGATAAAAAATAATAATATTAGGGTAGTACTTCATGCCGCCTTTATTTAAAATTTAAATTTGGTAGGAATTGGCTTGGGCACTTTACAGATTTTCAGAATATTAAAATTATTTATAAAAAAATTAAAAAATATTTTTATATTATTGTGATTAACATTTAATAAGAGAGAAGTATTTATGAAAAAACATATATATTTGCAGAATATTCACACAATTCTAATTTAATGAAGAATAAACACAATAATAAGTGATATTTTTCAAAAGAAAAGAAAGTAAAAACTCAAAAACCAATTGATATATATACACAAATAGGAATTGATGTTTACTATAGGTCTCAAATAACCCAACACGGCACAGGCCCAATACATGCCCAGGCTGGTAGGACCAGCCTACTTATTTTGCTAGCCGACACGGTTCGTGAAATTTTGAGGGCTTACCTTTCACAAGACACAGTACAGTCTGTGTCCGTGCCATGCCGACCGCCCACTAAATTGTCCCAAAAAAAAAAGTTTAATAATAAAAATTTTCAGAAAATTTCAAAAAATCCAAAAAAGTTATGAAAATTTCAGAAAATCCAAAAACAACCCAATTTTTTTCAAAAATATATCAAATTTTCCAAAGATTCAAATAAATATAACCATTTTATAGTTCTATAAGAGTGTTTTTTTATGAGTTTACAAAGAGTTAAAATGAAAAACAAAGGATAAAAACCTAATGGTGTAATACCCAAATTAGTCCCTCTACTATACTGAATCGAGCCTTTTGGTCCTTATATTATAATTTGAACCCTGAGATCCCTCTACTTTCACGATTGAGAAATGACAGTCCTTAAAGACATATTTAAAAGCCTGTTTAGCTCCTAGAGTTGACAAAAGAAGGGATTGTCATTTCTCAATCGTGAAAGTAAAAGGACCCCAAGGCTCAAATTATAATAGAACCAAAAGGATCGATTCGGTATAATAAAGGGACTAATTTGGATATTAGACCAAACCTAATCGGTTGTGCCTTAAGGGCCCACATGCCACGTGGGCAAGTGCAGCTCAAACCCCCTAGGTAAAGCACGACACCTATTGTACCAGGCCTTGCCGGCCCATGGGCAGCATGCCATGTTTGGCACCTGGCTGTGTTTGGCATGGGGATAACCCCCAAACACAATTCCCAAAAAAAAAATTCCCAATAAAATCATTAGTTAAGATTTTTTAAAAAAAATGGGTCACCCACCAATGCATAGAAGACATGTCACTATCTTATCATTAATGTTTACTATATCCACAAAAATATGATTTTTAATTACATATTTTTAGGAGCATGTGAATTTCAAAACAAGTTTCAGGCGAGTGGCTGAAAGGGGCAAAGTCCTACCAAAGGGCTAGTAGCTTAGCGGTATATCACTTGGGTCCCGTACGTTGGGCAATTCTCTTGGGCAAGGTCCTAGGATCGAATTTCTGGCCCCGTAAATGGAGTAAGCAAGTTTGAGTAGAGTTTACTCCTTAAGATTTGTACGCACACAATGAGGGGTCAAGACGATCGAGTGAGTTTACTCCTCGGAGCCTATAGCCACGTCTTTGATTGTCCCGTGAGTAGAGGTCTTTATGGCCTTAGTCCAAAAAAACAAAAGGGGGCAAAGTCCTAAGATTAGTGTTGGAAAGGTTGCAAAAGAGCTTTGGACCGTCAAAAGCTCATTTTTGCCGAAGCAGAGGCGTTGGGTGTGCTTCATGCCAATAACTAAGTTGGTTTATGATGTTGTATTAATATGAAAAGTATGAATTAGTTTGTCAAATTTTCTCCTATACTAATTTGAGTATATATGTACTTTTAAAAGTTAAAAAAAGGGTGCATACTCTTACAAACATATATATTTTATGATTATTTAAAAGCTATATTTTTGGAAAATCTAGTTTTCCCCACCCATTTTCTCTAATCTTACTCCTAGATGTAACTTACTAGAAAATAAATATTAGGGTAAAAATATATTTAATAAACCAAAGGCTTATTTTTTTGGTATGTATACCTCTCAAATATTACTTATTGGGTGTATATTCATTATAAAATTGGAATTCCTTGTATACCCTTGAAAATGTTTCTTTTTTTGTGCTTATCACTCAAAACATTGTTCATTGTGTGTATATCCCTGATAAAATTAGAATTCCGTGCATATCCTAGAAAATTTTCCTTTTTTTTGTGTATACATCCCATTAAATGTTGACTAAAATAATAAATAGTTATTAAAAAAAAGTGAAATGACCAAATGCCTTACTATACCCTCTAAAATATGAAATTAACAAATGTCTTTAGTAACCAACTTTCACAAAAAAAAAAGTTAGTAAGGGTGTATTTGGATTGGCTTATGAAAAATGACATTTCTTTTAGTTTGCTAGGAAGAACTTTTGAAAAAAGAATTTCTGAGGGTAAGTTAAGCGCTTCTGTTATTTTTTTTATTAGATATGTTAATCCAAAAGTATTTTTATAATATAAATAAATAATAAAAATAATAGTAATAATGATATTTTGGTAATTCACACTTTTCATAATAAGTTTAAAAAGATTTAGGAAGGGTGATTTGGTAATTAACATTTTCTAAAATAGCTTCTACAAAACAGTTGTTTTTAGAAGTTACAAACCACTAGTTTATGAGAAAAAAGTGTTTTTGCTAATTTTTTTTAAAAAAACCATCTAAACATTTTTTTTCCCTATAAGTGCTTAACTTACTTTAGAAGCATTTAAAAAACTCATCCAAACACCCTCTAACTCATTCTTCCTCACAATGATAGGTTGAGAGTTCGAACCACATCTATGGCGTGATTTTAGTGACTTGTCCACATTTATCACAAAATAAAAACTATAAAAACAAATGCCATTAGTATGTATACCACTAAGGGGGCGTTTGGTATGGGGGAATGGGAATGGAATGGGCTGGGATCATTCCCATTCCCCCGTTTGGATGTCCCCGGTCTGGAATCCGCTGGGAATGGGAGGGCAATCAAACACCGAAAGTTAAGAAAATTCATTCCTCCCCATTTGCTCGGTTTGCTGATTCCGGAAGTGAGTGGTTACCCTTTTGCCCTCATTCAAATGTTTGGATCTGTGAAAATGAAAAGCCCTCATCCTCACAGCCAGCCCTAGATATTTATTTATTATGATAGGTAATGCAAAACATAGGGAAACATTCCCCAGCTTGCACTATTTGAGAATTTCATTTTGTAAACTGAAATATCCCCTAGCCCTGGCTTTGTATTTATATAATATTTTTTCCGATTGTTGATGTTTATGTTCATGCTGTAGACTGTCTTCTGTTTTCTGTTTTATGTTTTATGTTCATTGTGATTTTTGTTAAAAATATCATGAATCATTTTACTTAAATAAGTATTTATCTTATGAATTATATATTAAGTAATTCATTAATTATTTTCAATAATAATCTAATAAAATTAAATATTTAATTTTAATATTTTAAAAAAATAATTACAGTAAATATTTATTTATAATCATTATTTAATTATAATACTTAAATATTTAACAATTAGTTACCATTTAACACACCTCATTATTATATATAATATTATTATTTATATAAAGGGCATAAGAGTCATTTTATCACTATCTCTCCTTTTACTTTTCTCATTCCCAATACACTACCTTTTTACATTCCTTCCAACCAAACACAGTTTTTATTCCCAATCTGACTCATTCCCAATCCAACTCATTCCTATTCCGTGAACCAAACGCCCCCTAAGTTTGGTTCCTCATGCTAAGAAATTTTTTTCTTGTATTATAAGAAATTTAATTCATTAGAATCACATTATTATATAGTGATATAAGAGAGATATTTGATTCATGTACATGATTATGGTCTTTCCTCATTTGACTTGCCATCAAGTTACAAGGAATCTATTAATAATTATAGGGAAGTCCCTGGCACTATTACAACACTATTTACTTTTTTCTCTATCCCACCCAAAACTCTATTTACATTAAATCCCCACACACCCCTACTCAAGGACTATGTGACAAATAGTTCACTATGCAAGGGATGAATAGTTAAATATCTAATAATTATACAATATTTTTCAAATATATCTATATTGTTAAAAATTAACAAACATGAAATATATATAATAAAGAAGGGGGGAAATGATAATATAGAGAGAAAGTTGTCATATATTAGAAAGGGTAAATTCTGAGATATCTTAGGTTTTAACCCAAGGTGTTTTGCCTTAGAGTGCAACATAGGGTGGGGTGTAGGTGCAGGGTGGTATAAAATTAGGTGCAGGGTTGGGTGTTGTAGGTTCCAAGGCACCCAAGGTGCAAGGTATCTCAACCGGCATCATTAGAAAGAGAAAGTAATGTTGAAGTCAAGGTGAGAAAATTTGCGATTGATAGAAAACTACACGATATATAGAAATTAAATTTATTTTAAAATTATAACATAATAGACCTTTGTAATGACAATCCTAACATTCTCGCATAATGTTCCCAACACACACACATACATATATATATAGAGAGGTGTTAGGATCGGCCGGACATCCGGCCGCCTGATCCTAACACTAATTTTATATATATATATATATATATGGATGTGATACAATGGATGTCCGGCCGCCCTATTGTATCACATCCATATCATATTATATATATTTATATATATTTAAAAATTTATTTTAACTATATATATCCATTAGAATTTATCTCCGGCCGTCCCCATTGTATCACATCCCTCTCTATATATATATATATAATGTTTTTTATAATGTTTTTAGATATATTTTGATTTATTTATAAATTTTAAACAATATATAGATATGTATTTTAATTATCTTATATTCAGAATATATGAATATATGTGCATATAATTTTAAAAAGTATATATACAGTTTAAAATTTATAGATAAATCAAAATATATCTAAAAACATTATAATTTTTTTTATATACATAAGATATAATATAAATGTTACAATCAGCCGGCCGGACATCCGACCGACCTGATTGTAACACCCATACTATCACCATTGTTCATTGGGGGTGTGTGGGTTTAGTTGTAATTATTTTTTTGTATATATATATATATATATATATATATATATATATATATATATATATATAGTCATGTTACTATGAGCTCGGCCTGACTACTATTTATTGTGAGCATGTTTTTAGGGTTTCCAACTGTACGGATGGAAAGAAGATCGAAAAATAAGATAATATGTCGACTTTTATATAGTTTGGTGACTGTATGATCATTCATCTTAAATGGTGAAAATTTAAGATATATATATATATATATATATATATATATAGGCAACAAACGCCCCCAAAGGAAGTCACGGATGTTCAGCAGGTGTGGAACCCATTTAATACAACTGCGCCCACACCTTGTAAGTGGAGTGGCTCGATCTTGGGACCCGTCCACAAAGATCAAGACCCACCTCTTAACAAGGGAATCCGGTACGAATAGGCCATTATGGCCGTTGGTATGTGAAAAAAATATTCAAAGTAATGTTTGAACGTGATGAATTAAACAGGATGACAATTGCTTAACATTCTCTTTGGATGATTCATAAGGTTCAAGGATTTCACATACCAAATGCATGCTTAGGAAAAACAAGGGCTATAAAGGAAGCAATGCAATTGAATTATAAGATTTGTAATTGATGAAACCAAATTGAATTAACAGATAATAATTGAACCATTAATCTAATACTTGGAAACAATTAATTAACATCAAAGGAATGAACATGACTAACCTTCACCAATTGTAGAACAGCACTGCCTTGAAGACTTGGCCTAGCTTGCTGAGGAACTGAAGCTAGGCCCTGTCTTATGCTCTATATATACAACAAACAAACAAGGGAATAAGAAATAGAGGGAGAGAGCCATCTCAACTTGGAGTATAAGAGTTGTTTTTGTATATTCTTCTCTTCTCTTTATTAACTTACCCTTTATTCTTTGCTCTTGTTGCACTCCTCCTTCCTTCAAATAAAAACCTAAATAGAAATAGAAATAAAAAATAAGAAAAATGTTCTTGTTTCTAGCAGACCTGGGAAGGAAAAGGCTTAAAAACAGCATGACACTTTCAACAATTTTACTGACATTGAAAAAATTATAAAAATATTGAATTTCAACTTAGAAAATTACTTGCATGGTCCTAATTTTTTAAGCAAGATATTGAAAGATAGGTTGTAATATATCCGTTATAGATAATTTTAATTGCTTAGCATGAGGTGTGTGATTAGAGGACATGCAAACAGTTAGATGGCTTTGCTCTCAGGCCTGATATGCTATTTTGAATGGAATATGTTATACTTGGAAGTGAAGTCTAAAGTCACATATCATCGTATTCTTTTCTCGTCTTTGAGCTTTACCTTTACTTGTTGAAGGGAAAAGCATCACAGAGAACATAACCAGCAGCACACAATGAGAAGAATAGTAAGAACACCGACAGACACGGGGAAACAGAATAGTGAAAATTAAACTCACATATATAGTCAATGCAACGAATGTGCAACCATGGCATTAATAGCCGTTTATTGGTGGTAGCACCTCAAACTTCAACCTGAGTGCATCAATCTATCCTTGAAATTATTCATTCTCATAGTTATAGTTTTAGCCCTCAATAACATACATATAGGGAGGACCCTGTTTGAAATAACACAAATACTGCAACTACTGCAAAATGTAAGCAAATTATATCTACAAAACCAAGTTGCTCAAATCCCATGTCGAGTTTAGCTTTGCCACCATTCCCGAATCAGGCTACCCTTTCAATGGAGATCCAGTACCGTCACAAAATCCACTAAGGCTTTTGGATGGCTCACTGTTTCGCCTGCATAGAAAATTCTCAGAGTTAGTGAGCAGCAACAATGGACGTAAAGTTTTGAATTCATCTTAATCATTGAAAAGAAAAGGTGTTCTGGTTCCTAAAACAGAATAGCATAAGAAGGGTTATACAAAACACCTATGACATAACCGTCCAACTTGTAGATTGTAACAAATACATTACCAGTTAGCTCACAAAGAAAACTGTTTCACTGCACCTCTAGAAGAGTAAAGTAGGTATAGGAGGGATAGGAGATCTTTGGCTGGCATTACAGATACAACTGATGAACTAAAGCAAGATGAGTTGCTTTGTATTAAAACTACCGCTTTGCCAAACTTACCGGACAATAATAAATCTCTTTCTTGGTATAAGAAAAATTATTAACTCTCAGTGAAAACTTAACCGCTGCAGATACTCCAATCAATAGCACAACAATACATTGACTTGTTAGATTAGATGAGAACAATTTATGTTTCTCAAAACAAGAAACTCAATTTCTATATCCTAGTATAATGGGGTTGTTTTACTTGATGGACTACCTTCCAGTAGAGTAAATGATAAAAATTATAAGATCTGTCTCAACAAATTTTAGCATCGTTTGAATTCTATAGGAATTTTCACCAGAACATTAATAACTGTAAAAGAAAAGGATCACCATAATGATACCTTGAACAAAGACTTGTAACATGCAATTATGGCCACATAAAATGCACATATTCAGTGCTTTTCTAAACTAAACATGTACTGTATTCCTTAAATTTATATGATAAGCGCTAGTCAGAATGTTGTTATAGTGCAAAAGTTATAAATCAAAAGCTTGATAAGAGCAAGACCATCTGTGATCACAAATTATTGGCCTAAAGAATTTGCTTAGAATCTAAGAGTAACACAATCATTTAAGAAAAACCAAATATATCATATTCTAGATACAGTGAGATTTGAGGGTAGAATTACCTGGGAGTAAAGGAAAGTTCCAAGGATGGCAATAGCAGCTCCAAGGGCATTGATGGGCTGGACAGGCGTATGGAAGATAATGATGGAAGAGACAATTACTGAAATCCTCTTCATGGTGTTTCCAATGCTAAATGTCAAAGGAGAGATCTGATCCAATGACATGTAGGACACTTGATTGTACAAGTGGTAGAAAACACTCTGAGCTGCAACCCACCTACTCAAGGTACCACATACCGAAATGCTCATTCAATTAGCTATGTTAACAATAACAACATGTATAACAAGCAAATATTAACTAGCAGAATTCAAGCTTTAGCATATCGACACATGTCATTCAATTAGCCATGTTAACAATAACAACATGTGCAACAAGAAAATATTAACTAGCAGAATTCAAGCTTTACTTTGCATATCAACAAATAAGTATCAACTTAGTATGCAAGTGGGTAAGCAGCCAATACTCCTGGCAATGTAAGAAGCCATTCTAAGTTGGCATGTAAATTAATTCAGTGACCATTATTGCCTGGACTATGTGCTACAGACTATGTTTGCAATAATAGAAACAAAAGAGTAACAATTACATTAGACTTGAAAGCAACAGAACTTTGACCTTCTTAATTAAACACAGAAGAGGCTTTTCTATTGCTGGATGATATAAAGGAGCATATCACAGATTACCTTCCCCAGTTTTAAGGAATCATGTGAGATGTAACCAGCAATGCACAGGCTCAAGGCTAAATTTTCAGAAATCACCATAGGAATGCAACAAAAAAGAAACAAGTTTATTTATTTATTATAGGCTAATTGTCATGGTTAACTTATAAGTACAAGACAAGATAACAAGAGACAGCTTGTTGCTTACCAGATGAATTGGGGACCAATTTCTGAAAGCGCCTTCTGCCAACCAGCTGCCCACATCTGAGGGCCCTCCACGGCAAAGGCGAAAGGTGTGAGTATTAAGAGAGACAGCATAGACAGGCAGGCGTAGTAATTCATCCCGCTAACTGACTTCCCCTTCATGCCTTTTTTTGAGAAAATGTTCCGGAAGACAAATGCAAGGTTTGATATCATTGCACCCATAAATCCTGGGGTCAGGACAAAAACAATGGACACCATCAGACAATTCAGAGTGGAATACACCAAAATCCAAACTAGAACAACACTATCAAGAATTCCCATGGCCATCCTCAAATTTTTAAATGTCCAGGATTTCTATCATGGTGAATTCAATGAGGGAAAAATACCTCTGAAAGAGAAGGGTTTGAGTTATTGAGAGCCACACAGTACTATCCATATACAAACAAAATAAGCTAGTATTAACCACAACTTATTCCCTATTGTGCTAAAAAAGGGAGTAGAACACAAAATCAGAATTCCCAACCTATGTTTTACTGTCTGTTATTCAGTGCATTCTTCAAACTTAAATGTAAAGTTAAAAGAAAGTTAAAAGTACATGTTCAAAAATTTCTGAAGAGTAAAACTAGTGAAGTTTCTCGTTAGTTGGCACACTTCTATGATTGACTATTCTCCTTACCAATCATGTTGAAGTTCAGCTCGGTCACAGCTGCAAGAGCACAACCCCCGATAATTGGCACCAGTGACAGATAAACAGGGACAGGAAATGTCTCCCCCAACAAAAATCTTGATACCAGAACACTGAATGCTGGCTCCCCACTCTTAATAATGTGGGTGAATGATACCGCCACCTTTGACATGCTCACAGTTGCTGCCACATGCCCAATTGTATGAGCCACCGCAACCTAAATCAATAAAACACCATGAAAACCTTTTACATCCACCACTTACTATAGATGGAAGACACTTGCTATCAATAGAGAGAGTGAGTTTCAGGGAAAAAACAGTTAAAATAAAGCTTATCAATAATCTCAAAATAAGAAAAACCTCTGTCTAGCAAGTTATAGTACATAATCATATAAAAGAATATCTCATAAAGCTCAAAAATCTAAAACCCACTAAGAACCAGGGTTCTCTTTCCCCTGCTAATGCACATAATTGAAGTCTTAAAACTATGTGATTAGTATAATTGAAAGATGAAAAATGAAGGAAAAAATTCACAAACCACAACCTCCAAGCACATAACCCACAACACCTATACCTAGTCACTAGAGTTTCAGCTAAAAACAGATTTGCAAAGCATTGTCTTGGTAGGAGGAAAGAGCTGCACCAACACTGAAATCCTATCACTGCACCAAATCACACACCCAAGAGAACAGTTTGGTAACTATATGAAAATTAATCCAACACATAGTAACAAGAGCTCAGTTATATCCCACTAAAACATCAAATGAAACACAATTTATCAGTTTTAACTATATAAAATCAGCAGATCACTTGTATAAAACTAAAGAAATCCTAAAAACTCCCATTTTTTTCGCCGATTGAAGCACCAAACAATACCAGATGGGTGAACTAATTTCCAGGAAATTAAAAATAAAAATGCCATCTTTTTCTCACCGGTAAAAGAGCTTTCCAGAAATCGGGATCAGTCTTCGGCGGCTCGGCGATCCTGATGGCCCAAGAGATGAGCATCATCAGCGATCCTGCAGCCAGCGACAGCGTCGAAGTGAGCCACGGGTAAGGGTACGCGTTCAGCACCTTCTTGTTATATATATTGAATACGACGTTCAACGCCCACCACGTCGCGAAGTAGATCCCGATCTTCACCTTCTGCGCCGACGCCGATCTTACCTCCTCCGACTCCGGCACCGGCACTGGAACCCCCTCCGACCGCTCGGCCTCATAAGCCCGGCGCCTCACAGAGAGGCTACGGGGCTTATCGGATCCGGATCCGGATCCGAAAACGGGTAGAGAAGTTAAGTGGAGGGGTTTCAAAGAGAGAGTGCCAGGGTTTTTCATGGACAGAGTGGAAGGGAGCACAGGCAGGAGTCGCCCTGCATCGGATACGGCGAGCGGCGCCAGCGGGACGGGGCGGGTGATGGTGCGGATCATGGCGGCGGCGCTGATCCTCGGAAGGGAAGTAGAAAAGGTGCGACCTTGACGAGTTTGGGATCGCGTTTGGGGGCGATGAATCCGATCCCGGGGCGGAGAAAAAGGAAGGAAAAGGTTGAGCTTTTAATGACCAGCAGCGGAGAGAGAGAGAGAGAGAGAGAAAAGAGAAAAGAGACGTGGTTGAATTTGGCGAAGAGAGAGAAGAGTTTTGTTTGGTGGAACGTTCCCGAAAAGGGCTTGTCCTTTGTGGGAAATACGTAAGTTACGTAGGAATTTGCACCCATGACATGAAACGGGTTCGGTGGCCTGGCCTTTGCTGACCGGAAGAGGCATGGTCCACACACGGCATGGCTCAGGCTCGCTAATGTTCATGTTGTTATTTGCTTCTTTTGAGCATCTAATCAGGATAAATACAAACTCAACTTATCTTTAATTTAAAATTATTAAATAATTAATTAATTGATAATTAAAATTTAGATGGCAAGAGATAAACTAGGAAAAATCTATCAAGTGGAGGTATAGTTTTATTTAATAGTCTTCAATTTATTTCTTTACCCTCTCGTTCTCTTTTATTTTTTCATATTGAATTTGATTGGGTTTGATTTGGCTTAAAATTTAGTTCAAATTTAAAATTAATTCAAATAAGTTTGTTTGAACTCGTTTCTATTTTAATTTCAAATAACTTAAAATTTAGAGTTCAATTATAATTTTAAAAACTTGAGTTCAACTCTTTACTACATCAAAAGCTACTTTTCTTTTTAATGGGACGGTAACTGGATATGTGAGAAGCATGAGAGGTCTGAGACAGGGCGACCCACTATCCCCGCTACTATTTATCCTTGCTATAGATGTACTTCTCACAATGCTCGCGAATGCTATTCACACTGAAGCTTACCATGGAGTTCTTAATGGGATTAATCCGGAGGATAACATCGCGACGCTGCAATATGCCGATGATATATTGATCTTCTGTACGGGAGGCTTGGAAGAGGCCCAAATACTGAAGCTAATCTTTTACCTTTTTTAGAGCTTCTCGGGGCTGAAGATAAACTACTCTAAAAGTGCCATCACCCCGATTAAGTCAATCGACTATAACATCGAGGATTTTGCACATTTGCTTTGCTGCGCAATAGGCAATCTCCCGATCAAATACCTGGGGGTGCCATTATCAGGGGGGCGCCCTAGAAAGGAGGACTGGGGAGCTCTAATCGAGAGAATCAGAGATAGGTTGGCATCGTGGAAAGGAAAACTACTATCACTGGGAGGACGGTTGACAATGTTAAACTCAGTACTCTCAACCATTCCAGTATACTGGATGTCTGCTTTCCGCATCCCAGAGTGGGTGATCACGAAGATCAACGGGATAAGACATAACTTCATATAGAAAGATGTGGACAAGGAAACATATAGCTACCACCTAGTCAACTGGGGATGGATCTGCAGACCCAAGGACAATGGGGGCTGGGGGATCCTAAGCCTCTGCACCTTCAATGGAGCATTGCTGGGAAAATAGTGGTAAAGAATCCTAATTGACATGGCGGGGATATGCCAGAAGATACTCCACGATGCATACTCAAGGCGAGGACACATTGACCAGTACAGACCCTCTCCTAGGCGCGCATCTACTTTCTAGAAAAATCTGTGTCAGGAAGCCCCCCCAGCTTTGGCCAATATATGCGACACAAACTTCTGGCGAGACAACTGGTGGGAGGGACAATCCTTACTAAATTGCTACCCAGGGCTACAGGAGTTAACTATATTGGAACAATTGAACATCCAGGAAGCAAGATCTAGAACCGAGACCCCTGTCTGCTAGAGAAGTGGAAGGAATGGAAAGGATACGCCTGTACCTAGCAAACCCAATTCCACACCTTGATGCTCCAGCTACTAGAGAATGGAAACTCACAAATAACAGAATCTTTATGGTCAAGTCACTCTATCGATTCAGGACCAACGGGGTATTATAAGTAACCTTAAGCAGGGGTTCTGGAAGCAACCATGGCCCTTGAAGGTGAAGCTCTTTGCATGGCTGGCTCGGGAAAACCGCATCCTCACTCTGGACAACCTGCACAAAAGAAAGTGAAGAGGGGAACGCACTATATGCTACCTATGCTAGTTGGAAGAGGAATCCGTACAACACATTCTCTTCTCCTGCCAATATGTGAGACATATATGGAATCATTTTGGGACATTGTTCGGGGCCCGAATAGGAGAAACAGAGCTTCGGGAGATCTGGGAAACCATGGGCACGTCCTCGGGGGTGGAAAATGCCCTAAGAGGAGGGTGGGATATCACTGTACTGGCAATCACCTGGAGCATCTGGGGAGAGAGAAATAGTAGATGTTTTCGAGAAAAACAACGCATTTTTTTAAGAATTATTTGAGATATCTCTTTCCTTTTCATCTCTTGGTTGGATGCAGCTCCATTGGCAAAAAGACCCAACCTGGAGGCAGCGACGAACCTGATCAAGTGGAGTCTGAAATTCATCGCTGACACACCGGGGACGGCGGTCGAAGAAGTGGAATCCTCCGGGGAGGAACCGGGGCCAGCCTAAGAGAAGGAAAAGACCAGGATGGTTGGTGGCAGATAGGAGAGATACTAATCGGATGTAATTTTCAGCTTTTCTAATCTGGCCTAGCAATGTAAACCCTATTAACATATTTAAATAAAATGTGGTTTATCCACCTTATCCAAAAAAAAAAACTCTTTATTAAATTTTGAGCTTTTCAAGCTGACTCAACTCTAAAAGTTCGGCTCAAAAGCTTAAAATCAACTGATTATTTGACAACTAATTAAATTATGATTATTTTAAATAATAATTTAATTAATACGTATAGATATGTACGGAAGCACGTGTGTCATATCATGTGTACGATATTATTAGTTTAGAGCGTGTAGGGCATGGCGGTGATGGCACATGAGAAATGAGAATGGTTGGTTTATTACTAAGAGAGAGAAGCATTTGGAGACGAACAAGTGTACGATGAGTCTATTTGGTGGGTTTGTCCGTTTGCTAGTTGTTTTGGTCGGACCCGGTCGCCACCACCAACCCACCCCAAATCTCCGTTCGCGTCGTAATCTTGGCTAGGAACCAAAGTGGGGAATGGACATCAATCTGATCACGGGACATGTAGGGGTGTTTGTTTTGAGCGATGAACGGTGATGGAAAACTCCTCATGGGTATATATTCATATTCTGAAGTATTCACATCTTTTCTTTAATAGATGTAAATTTACGGTTAAAATTTAATATAAATCATCCTTAATCTTTTCTCATAGTTTTAAATTGATTTAATAATAATTATATATTATTAATCATTAAAAATAATTAAATAAATTAAACAATCTTTATCATCTAAAATTATTAATATTTTCTTAATATTATTTTTTTGAATTTATATAATTCAAATATTACTGTTTACAATAAAATTATTGATAATTATTAAATTAATAAATTAAATATTTTAATCTTCTATATATAATTATTTACCGATAAAAAGTAAAATATAATTTATTAAACTAATAACATTGAAAATTATTTTTTAAAATAATTTAAATTATATCAAATAATATAATATCATAAACCAATAATATTATATTTTAAAAATTAATTAATATTAATAATCTATTAATATTATTAATAATTAACATAATTTATTGAGTCTAATACTCAAATCAGCCCCTCTATTATAGCCTTTTTGATCCCTCTATTATAATTTAAGTTCTAAGATCACTCTACTTTCAAGATTGAAAAATATAAATCCCTCTCGTTATCAACTTTAGAGGCTAAACAAAGGGGACAAAAAGGACCAATTCCGTATAATAAATAGACTAATTTGATTATTACACCCAATTTATTGTATTAAAAAATAAAAAATACTAAATATTTCACATCTCTTCTTTTTCTGTCCCTCCAATCAAACAAAAATTAAAACAAAAATTAAAACTTACATCCTCGTGAATCCATATTTCTGGAGTACTTACAAATAAACAAAAAAATACAATCAAACAAAAATTAAAACTTACATCCTCATGAATCCATATTTCTGGAGTATTTACAAATAAACAAAAAAAAAATACATGTCAGAGACTTAGAAATTAATGTCTCAAGTATGACACGCATCCTATATGGTTGACTTGATTGATGGTTGAAGGGGAAAATAATAATAATAATAATAATAATAATAATAATAATAATAATAATAATAATAACTGTCATTGAGTTGCCATCCTGAGATAACATGCTGAAACACAAATAGAGTTCAAATAAGTTTTGAATAGAAACCTCTCCAAACGCAGCACATGAAAAATGAAAAACAAAATCATAAAACTAGAAGTCTAATAGGTAAAATCCACAAAAATGAAGATTAAAACTAAGGACTTTCATCAGGATCATATTCACTTCCAAGTGACCAGAAGTTACACCAGCACGATGAAGACTGAAGCCAACTAGAAGAGGGATGTACCCTTCCCCTTCTTATCTCCACCAATCTCAAAATGCTTGCATCTCTGCATGACCAAATTTCACAATAATAAGCAAAATATCTGATAGGAAGGCAAAATAAAAAATAAAAAATTATTGCATGAAATTATGCTGACCTTTATCGGGTGCTGGGATATATGCTTGCAACTTTGGCATTGCAATTTCAACACGATTTTCTTTGTTGTTTTAGCCTGAAATATAAGGTTTGAACAAGTTGAACAATACATTCTGTGAGGCTAACAATTAAATTAAATTGTGTGCTTATGGTGGCAGATTACAGAAGCAAAAATCCTGAATCCAGTAACAATATTCCTTTGAGGAGCAGCCAACAGTCAAATATACCTTCTTGTGGAAAACAGGCTTTGTCTGTCCACCATAGCCGGACTGCTTCCTGTCATACCGGCGCTTTCCTTGCACAGAAAGACTATCTTTACCCTTCTTGTACTGGGTAACTTTATGCAGTGTATGCTTCCTACATTCCTTGTTTTTGCAATAGGTTTTCTTTGTTTTTGGAACATTCACCTGCATCATAAATAACATGTAACTAATGCTAATAACACTCTTGAAGATCAATTCGAATATCCCATTGTGTATTTGACATATAGGAGTTTTGTGTTATTCCAAAATATGAGAAGATTGGATTCACATATTTAAAAACAATCATACTTACACAACCTTGATTATAAATAATACAAAGGATTAGTGCCATTAAAACTGAGATTTGTAAAGAGATAAAACACTACAACAAGACACCACGGGAACAAAAAAATGAAATTTACAACTCACTACTTCAGACACAAAAGTTGCGCTATGTATGGTCAAATGCCAAAATGCCAGCATATGCTTGCAATTTGTCCTAGTCCTTTATCTAATTTGGTTTTGGTGTTTGCATATATTTTGCCTGTGTGGGAATTCAAATAAACATACGCCTCAACTCAGTCATCTTTAAATAAGAATATTTCAAGAAAAGCTATACTAAGGTAACAGGTAGAAATTATACAAGTCACAGACGAATGGACCAAAAACATACAGATCATGTTTGGCATGATGTATTGGATGGGTTAAGAATGAGAATAGAAATGGGAATGGGTAGGAATGGTATTGAGTGGAATTGAAATGAAAATGATTGGGTGCAAAAATTGAATGAAGTTTTCAATTAACTAACATAAAAAAATATTTTAAAAGGCCTATCTCATTCCTACTATAGACACAAGTGCTACTATAGACACAAGTGGTTCGACTCTTCCCCAGACCCCACGCATTGCAGGAGCTTTGTAGCACAAGGCTGCCTTTTTTTAATCTCATTCCTATTATAAGTGAGAATATACATTCCACTCAATTTTTAATGGAATGCTCATTCTCAAATTTTTTGTGACCCTATAAAAATGTGCCAAACAAAAAATGAAAATGCAAAAAATTCTTAACTTAAATATTCCCCTCAGTTTCACCCCCTCCTCACCCATTCCACCATAACAAACATTACTATACAAGTTTCACATTTTGTTTCTTTCCATCAATAATTGCATATTTAAATTGTTAAAAAGAAATAGTGTTTTACTTGCATGCATAAACTGATCTCCTTATTTAGCTTTATTAGACACTTCTATATATAAACATATCACAATGCCTGACATGAAATTTCTCTGAAAAACTTTCAAATTCCCAAGTAGAATCCATTATATAAGCCTACATCAATTTGGTCTCCAATGCCAGCACAAAAATCTCTTTCATAAGATTAACCAAGTTCCTCAAACCTAGAATAATGGACTGCAGTTGTGATACTAATGCTACTAATAATTAAATTCAAACATCAAAAAAGTATAGACTGCCCAATTGCTCAGCCAAATCTCCCTTAGTCTCATATATAGGGGACAAAGAAAAAAAAAATTCAGGTTTCTGAATCATTGCTATACACCACTCACTTATACTTGAACAAACTGGGTCCAAACTGATGAATCAAAGATCATTAAAAAATACATTCAAGTTTAACAAATATAATCTTTATATGCTAACAGCTAGCATCCCTTCACAAAAGCAAGCACAAGATAACCAAAATTCACCCAAACATCTTCCTTATGAGGATAATAACAGCAAAACAAGAAGAACCCTATAATGTTAGCTGAGAAACCTTGGAAGCTCAAGGGGAAAACCTAATAAAAGATAGAATTCCGATCAGCAAAAATATACAGAAATATAACCAAAATGATCTTAGAACGCGCATTCCTTCATTTAGCATCAAATTCCATATCCACGAAATACACAAGAAATCTCTGATCGAAATGAGGGAATCAGATCATCTCTTACCATCGTGGCTGTGATCCCTCTCTCTCTCTTTCTTCAAACAGCGATGAAGGGATCTGACGCAGCGGTAGGGTTTTTAATCGTAGGTTTGGAATTACGGATATACCACTGTGATGATCCCAATGATCGGTGAATGATCTCATCCGTCCAATGCCTGTTTTTTTCTTTTCTTTTTAAAAAAACATATATTATCTATTCGTAAAAGTGAGTATAATTTTAATTTTTTTAAAATCTAAATAAACAAGAAAATTAGATTAGTATTTTGGAAATTTCTCAATATTTTAGATTTTTTTTCATTTTAAAAATCTATCTATATTATTAAACTAGAATATTTTTAATTTTAAAAACTATCTATCTATATATTTATGGGAGTCTATCCAGCATAATTTAAATTTAATTTTTTTTTAAATATATTAGATTTGGATTTTGAAATTTATCAAAATTTTGGATTTTTTTAATTTTAAAAAGTCTATCTACATTACTAAGCGGGAGTATTTTTATTTTTAAAAACTATGTATATATCTATATATTTATGGGAGTCTATTAGTTACATATAATTTTAATTTTAAAAATACTAAAAAAACTAGATTGAGATTTTAAAATTTTCTCATTGCATGGTTTAATTACATCTTTTAACTCTCACGACTTTTTAATGCAAAATATTGCACATCTTACCCATCAATTAAATTTCAAGAAGATTAAAGCTTAATTTGAGGGCCAGGAGACAAGTAGCCACAGTTGGTTTCTAGCTTCCTCAAGCATCTAGTTTGTCTGGTTCACCGAGGGACCACTTGTAATATTAGGGCCCTTTGCCCACCTATGTTTTATTACTTCCACTCTAATAAATGAACGTAGTTTATCCACTTTATAAAAAAAAAAAATTAATTTGAGAGAGCTAAATAATTATTTTTGAAAATTCTTTCAATTTAAAAATCATGAATTAATTATATTGCTGCGCTTAATTAATTTTCAAAGAAATCAAACATTAAGTTTAAAAATTATAATAAAAATAGAAATAGAGTTTCAATGGACGATGTTTTAAAATTAAGAGAGAAAAAAACAAATAGTTAATTAATTATCACTCCCCCAATAGTGAAGTTATTCCCTATAGGTCCCTCCCCAAGGACCTCCATCTTTCCCCTAGGGTCCTTGGGGGGGACTTATGGTAAATAGTGCTTTGGGTGTGGTTT
Organism: Dioscorea zingiberensis; assembly: GCA_026586065.1. Classification (NCBI taxonomy): domain Eukaryota; kingdom Viridiplantae; phylum Streptophyta; class Magnoliopsida; order Dioscoreales; family Dioscoreaceae; genus Dioscorea; species Dioscorea zingiberensis. The sequence continues at coordinate 68,058,101 of CM048819.1, read as the reverse complement.
TGGAAAAGGTAAACAGTGGATGAATAGTGCAGAGACCTATAGATAATTACCTCAAAAACAAACAACAATATAAATAAAATTATAAATTTACCGGAATGCATCGACCAAATTATATAAATATGCCACTATTTATTAAAATATTTAGTTTTCTCCAATGTCCTAACATTTTACATTAATAATAATTTGTCTAATAATTTTGTATTGTATCAAACATCATTTGATAGCAAATCAGTGAATCACCATAATAAATAGGAAAAAAACATGTTTCTGCTAGCCAAAATTGTGTGTGTGGTCACTAGAATATCATGTTTCAATATTCAACAAATATTTTTAAAATATTATAATAAAAATTATTTAATAATTCAAAGTGTTTAAAAAAAAACTAAAACTATTGTGTGTGTGTAATTATAAAGTTTTCTAGGATTTTTTCAAAAAATTGACGAGTTAGAAAAAACTAAAAATCCTATCATACGGAGTTTTATAATTTTTATCCATTTAACTTTTTAAAAGATCGAACCATCTACTACACAGATTTGCACATTTAATTAGTGCACAATGGGATTTTGAAAATTTTCTCTAATTTTTTAATTTTAAAAATTAATATAGATGACTTTTCTATTTTCAAGAATTCATATTTTAAAATTTTTATTTCCCTATTTTTAAAAAATTTAAATTTATTTAATATTGATTTTCTAACATTGATTTCATATTTGCTGAAATTGAGACATTATTGATTGAATTAATATATATTAGCCAAGTCATCACATTATTCAAAATTTATTTTTTTTAAATCCAAGGGTAACTAATTATTTCTTTTGGAATTTAAATTTTTTAATAATTATATTTAAAAGAACTAAATTTTTAATTCATAAAAAATTATATTTTAATTATTAATCATTTAAAAATTTTGTTAAAAAAGTAAAATCTTAAAATATCTTTTTTAAATTTAATTTAAAAAATATAACTTTTATATTATTTAAATTATTAAATATGTGAATATAAAAAAATTGAAAATTTGAATAAAACAACTCGAACATTATGTGGGCCATTTGTTTGGATATTATTAAGCAAAAATAAGTCTAATTTTAATTTTTTTTTTTTAAAAAAAAACAAGATATTTATGTTGGGGTTTTGAAATTTTCTCAAAATTTTGGATTTTTCATTTAAAAAATATATTAGATAATTTTAATTTTAAAACATCCATCAGATGCTTTCAATTTTTAAAAATTTTAAAAATATGATTGGGTCTTTAAATTTTTTTGAAATTTTGAATTATAAAATAATATAAATAATAGAACTACCATAACAACCACTCAAACACATTTTTATCATGTGAAAATAAATTAGTTTTCATATAATTAACAACTCGATTCCCCTGCCTTTAAGAATTCATAGATGGACTGGATGTTGTGGGCTTGTGGCATACGTTATAGGGTTTAGGGTGTTGTTGTGAGAGTTAATAAGGAGGGGTTTGGGATGTCATTATGGGAGACTGAAAGGCCTCTATCAATTAATGGAGAGTAGTGGATTGGTGGAGCACATGTGCATGTAGATTTTTTAGTTTTATATTGCTTTTTATTTTTACGATTTATAGTTTGCTCAAATTTATTTATGGTTGATTTGATAACAATAATTTCAGGTTTGTTGAAATTAAAGACATAGTTTATTGAACTATCACATTAGTTTAGAATTTATTTATTTTTAAATCCTGAGCAACGTGAAAGCTCATTTGCTAGTTTATTTACTATGATAATAAAGTATTACAACTTACGACTTACAATTTACAAACAATCCCAAACTACGATGATAATATGAAATTTTAGTGTCGTCACTATCTGGTTGCATCTCCGTTCTAGGAGGGCTTGTTTGTGGACTGAAGGTTCCGTTTGACTAGCGTGTGTTCAGTTTTATTTTGGTTGACTTAAAACTTCATTTCTTATATAAATATAAATAATGTAAAAATGTATATAAATGAAAAGTTAAAAATTACATATTGCTCCCAAGATGGTAAATGAAGTTAGGGAAAATAAAATTATAAATAATACTCTTTTTCTTCTCTACGAAATTATACCTTTTGAAAAAAAAAGTATATATATAAACCACCCCTCATTAATTTTAAAAATAAAGTGATGCATATGGGCAAACAGTGATGTCACATTAAACAAAAAGGTTTAAAAATCTATGATTGGTTCTCCAATTGTCAAATTCCTCTTCACATGCCATGGCAAATTAAAGAGTTTGGCAGTGATGAACTTGAAAATTTTGTACACATTGATGTTATGAGTAGCGCTTGAGAAGAAGAGTGTTGCTTTCATGGTGCATGCATATGTTCTTGCCTGCAAGACAACAATTCAAACAAATCCAGAATACAAACCTTTGATGAATTTAATTAACAAGCTGAAAAATTCAAGATATAGACTGAGAAAATTTACCTCATTCACAATTGTTAACTGCATGTCAACAGGAAGCTGAACAAAGTCATCAAATTTGGTTCCAATCAAAATAAGAACAGCTGTCTAAACAAAGACAAGTTAATTTACACAACAAATAGCTCACAAAATCATGACAAAGATGAAATGAAAATTTAATTTCAAGTACCTTATTCCATTTCCTTGCTATCCGATACCAACGAATGACACTGAATATGTAAAGAATTGAAATTCATCGATTGCATGAATAAAAAGATCAAGAATTTTTTTTTTTTTTTTTTTTTGATAAAGTGGATAAACCACGTTTTTATTTAAAGAGTTATAATAGGGTTACATTTACATTGCTTAGACAGAATTAGGGTGAAAAGAATGCATTCGATTAAGTGCACTCCTACAGAATTTTACAGCAGATTTATATATACTTGCTTGTTTAATGTACAACGTCTTGTAAGATCAAACATGATGAGAATAGCTGCAGCATCTTTACAAGCCACTGGTACATGATTGATATATCTAGGCTCACCTACAGAATTACACGTAAAAAATGAACATCGATTCGAAAAAAAAAAAGAAAAAAATAAAAAGCAACACTGACACCAAACCTCCAACATCCCAAATACTAAACACAATTGGCAGTCCTCTAACAACAAGAATCTTATCCATCAAATTCAACCCCTTTAACTGCAGCCCCTTTGGCTCTTCCATTACTCCCATGTATTTATTCTATCAATTGAAACATGAAAAACAAAACCAGAAATAAGATAAAAGACTAACGAAAAGCAATCAAACATTGATCGAAGTTGGAGTCAAAAGCTATATATAGTTGTTACCACGAAGCTTGTTTTTCCAATGCCGCAGTCACCAAGCAGGCTAACCTTAAGAGTCACCACATCAGAGTCCATGTTTATCTCCGGGCACACTGGAGTTACACTAGTGGCCACCTCTGGTTCATCCTCCATAATATTAACACACGATGCCTGGAAACAAGTGTCGAGACGATGATACTGCAGTGTGTCACTGTTGGAAGAGCATGGCGACATGCAGTCACGTAAATGACGAAGGAAGCTTCCGAAAACTCTGAGCCGGAGATGAGTCATGTTGAAGAGAAGATGAGTATTGTTCTTCTTCTTTGTTTGTAATGACTTCTGATGGCATTGTTTATGTAATGTAGTTACTGTTGTTTGAAAGCAAAGAACTCTTTTCACTCAGTCCTAACTGCCGGCTTCCTACTAAGTACTAACTATATACATGTGTGTGTGTGTATAATCATTCTTGCAAGTATTATAAGGTCATTGGATACTACATTTATTGACCTGTTTTTCATCATCCAGATGATCAGTAAGTATTATATCAAAACATATATATATTCAATGTGATCTTGAGAAGCATAAAAGCCTATAATATGTTTAGACAAAAACATTGAAATGACTAATAGTTTCACTTTTGGCATCCAACAGTCCCTCATAGAAGGGCTCCAAGTCTTCTATCATAGCATTGACGCGTTCCTCTTGTGTGTCATCGGTTATATCTACATTCATCCATTCATATAATTCCATGTCAAGAGGAAATTCTTTCCAATATGATCTTAGGGATTTCTTTCCAACAGGTCAAGAGGATTCTTTGACAATATACTTCTTGGCATCTTTCTTCAGTTGTTTTGGCTTAGATTGAGGATTTCTTTGAGACTGCAATGGTTGCACATATGGTGTCTGCTCTACCTTACCCATCACCTTAGAGAAGTTCGGTTGGTTAACCATACTCCAGAAGTATCGCTCAACGTGAGGAAATTCTGATGTGAAACTCTTTGTCATCAATCGAATGAAACCCAAATACAAGTTACAAGTCATGATAATATCAGCAAGAGTAATGCCATGTCCAACTAGGTATGTGTTTGTCGCAAGATGACTGTTCAAAGCACCAAGTGCTCTCTTCAACAGTGAAATTGCAGCTTCCTCAGCCTAAACAGAGTACTATAATTAGAAGTAGGAAATGAAATCTTCAAGCAATTAAAACAAATACGAAAGGATATAAAGGAACCTGGGGAATGTAGGGACTATAACCAGCTCTTGGATAAAACCAGCGCGAAATATTCAGGTCAATCTCTGTTGTTGCAAAGTCGATCCATTGTTCAATATGTGCCTGAAACAACCAAGTGGAGAGGCAGAACTAGCAGAAAAAAAATGCATTCTGAACAGAAACCTTACATATTCAATCAGTGAAGTCCCATAAATTGGATTGTCAGCATTCAATCTTGCAACTGAATCCAAAAACAGATAGCAAAAGAATATATGTCAGTATCAATTAATAAAAAAATTTAGTGACAATAAACAAATATTATGGTACCATAACGAGATATCGCATTGCTTTCAAAGATAGGACCATCAGGGGTCTCCAATACAGGAACCTGCATGAAAACAAATTTTATTAGGATTAATCCTAAGAAATGCTTGATAAAGAGAGAAAACAAGGTGTGCACTACCTTCCCTAAAGGATTCATCTTAAGAAACTCAGGAGTTTTATTGGAAACCCCCATTTTGAAATTCTTCACAAGTTCAACATTAACCCCACAATACTCTGATGCTATAAGTACCTTGAAAGTATTCTTGTTTGTGCTTCCAGAATGCAGCACCTTCAGTCCATATAAAACAGGGTTGTAAACCATTAATGAACTAAACGATCACAATCTAAAGAACCTTTTCCAAACGAAACACTAGATCATAAAGGTAAGAAGGATCATCTAAGAAGATAGAATTATATATATCACCATGTTTCTTAAACTCCATATTAATATGGCCATGTTTGGATCAGTTTCTGACGAGCCCATAAGTGTTGTTTTATAAATTAAATGGTTCTGGGAACCAAAAAAAACCGTTTGTATTGGTTTTTTCAAATAAACATAAGTCGTAAAAAAAAACTGAAAAACAATTTTTTTTTTGAGAAGTTGGTGGATTGAAGCTTATGAAAAAAAGTTGTTTTTCAGAAATTATTTTGTGATCATATCATTACCAAAACGTCTTTATGAAAACAAAAAAAGTCAAGCGTTTTGGAATCATTCAATTATCAAAACGCCCTTATGATCAAACAACAACAACAACTAAGCCTTAATCCCATACTAGATGGGATCGACTATATGGATTCTCTATTTCCATATTGCTCTAACATATGAAAAAAAAATCACTAATATACAGAAGTTCTTAATGTACTCTTAAAAAAAGTCCTTATGATCATACAATTACTAAAACTTCTCAACTATAAAACTATTTATGAATTAACATATTCAAACACAAAATATGCAGAAACTTTTAACTTGCTCTAAAAAAGCATTTTTTTTTCCAAATTGAAAAACATCGACTACAAGAAAACTGGAAAATAGCTAGGGAAAAATCCCTAGCTAAATCAAGAATTTCTCTCGCTAAATTAATTTATTGATGTAGCTAAACACGGGAGGCCTATATATCTCACTCTTTTCATAAGTCAATCTACACAGGAGGCCTGTATATCGATGTAGCTAAACACGAAGACATGATACATATTAAAAACATATAATAACTCTAAATAGAACAAACAACATATAGAGGAAAAGAGTATTTAGCAAGAGGTTGAGAGTTCGAACATGTCTTAAGCATGGAAAAATGATTTGTCTACATTTATAAAAAACAAGAATGCAAAGAGTATTTACACTCTAAAATAATACTCAAACTTTTAACAAATACAGCACAGAACAAGCAGCATTATAATGCTTCTCCTTGACCTTCAACGTCAAACAAGGGACAACAAGCAATTCAAAGTTCTCAGAGAACAAAAAACAAGAGACCTTGCACTAACTCACCAGAGCCATTAATGTTTTGCAAGCCAAGCTACTTGTGCTCTAAGGTCTGCAAGAAAGGGGACTGACCGGCCATTAGAGCAAAGATAAAGGAAATGCTTCAACAAAGGGATCAAGCATTACCAGAGGAGAAGAGAAGTATCAGAGGGGATCAGCGTCCGAGGAGGAGGACCCAGGGTCCTGGGGAATGCTAAAGATGCCGCCAAGCACTAGTACTATTTATAGGACGTTCCCATGGTGGCGCACCCGATAATTTGCTTTATTTATTTACCGAAATGCCATCAAGTGGCTAGCCGGATTCCCCGAATCTTTATTAGGATTTCTTAATTATTGCTCATCCGAAAATCTTTGTCATTGTGTTTTCAACCCCCACCCATTGTCAGTAAAAAAATTATCCACTTGTATTCCTTTATTAATTATCAAAATCACTTAATAAATAAATTTTGAAGAAGAAAATCAAGTGCCGATGGAAGCTCGTAACAATGAAGTCATCTGAATCTTATGACAAATTATTTGAAACACTAATATTCTTCTATTATATTGGTTTGATGCGGTTCACCCATCAAATAAGCTAAGGCTACACAAAATCTAGAACCTAGTCAAATGAAGTCTGCACACACCTTCTAAGGATCCAGAGGTGATGAGACCCCAAGAAAAGACTAGTGGCGGAGATGGCAAAAATTACAATAGATCTTTGTATTTCTATAATATTTTTGTAATCACAAGATTGTTTGTAACCCTTATGAACACTTATTATCATAAATAACATCAAGAAAAAAAATAACTGAGTGATTAATAAAAGACGCATTCCTTTCACGCAAAAGAAAAAATACACACACATGCACACACAAAATTTGGAACTCAAGGAATGTAATGCAGAGCATTTGATTCCAGGAGATTTTGGAGGAAATACAAAATTAATTAGCCGTTGCATGCCTAGTACAAAGGAAAACCTTTCATAGTTGACAATGTCACAGTACATAGCCAACAAAATTTAAATATAAGAAGAGCAGTATTGTTTGTTACATTTATCAAACAGTTCAAAGAAATCAATCAAACACCACCATCTCTATCTAGCAAAACTGTGGGCACTGGCAAGACTTGACATGGAACTACCCTTTCATTTGCCTTTATGCTCTGTAATCTCTTTAGCAATGCCTTCAGCTAGAGCATCCGCGTCATAATTCTTGCCAAAGAATTTCACAAATTCCATGTTTGGGTTCATCAAGTACCTGAAAATGGATCAGCTTATATCAACAAAGGTGAACACCACAAAAAAAAAGGATTTAAATTTAATCATGCCCACTTCACAGACTATCAGTTTAGTGTTCACAATGATTTTGTGATGCTTTTAGGGTTGTTTGTCGCCCCTTGTTTATATATAACTTATTACATGTTAGATCCAAGAAATTTTTAAACCATGCAGTTATCTGTTCCAAGAGCTCTCTGAAGTCCAAAATCCAAAGCTCCAGTTCCTAAAGGCTAAGATATCAACCATAAATGTAAATAATGTATCAGAAAGTAGACATTGTCTTTATTTTCATGCAGTCTTACCCGCCCAAGATTTCAGCAAGTTATCATTATGAATTAAGAAGATAAAGCATAAAAAAATAAAGAGCAGTGAAAATGCAAACACAGACAATGCAGAGAAACTAAAAAGCTAAGTAAATTACATGACAATTGAGTGATCAACAAGATAATCAGAGCCCTCCTCCTCAGTCTTCATGTAGTATACTCGATAAGCCCGAGCAGCTTGTTTGATAGCATCAGGTGTACCAGTTAAACCAACTAATTTTGGATGAAATTCTGCAAATTGAAACAGAAATCGTGAATGCCTCCAAGCATGTGAGGTAGGGAATAATATACTACTAGTCATACCAAGGAGTACACTGTTACATCATCAGGACAAATGAGCAAATAATCAGATAATCCTAGTCATCACTACCCACAAAGTTATGATAGAAAGATAGAAAAACACCTTTTACATACTCCCGTACTTGCTCGACTGTATCTCTCTCAGGATCAACCGAAATGAAAACAGGCACGATATCTATGCCAGATTTTTCTTCTGAAAGAGAGATGGAAAAAAGAGCATCTTAGAATTTTAGTCCTGAACAAAAAACAAAATACATCTTAGGGAAACAGTAGATAACTGAACAGTGAAATGAAAAGAGAATATTTATCAACAGAAATCCAATTCATGGAATGTGATGACACTGGCAAACAGCTCCAGCAAACCACTGAAACATGTGTGCCACACATGAAACAGCTCTTTCACAAGAAAAATGATAATGTTGAGTGGCAATGTCCTCAAAGAATAGCTAAATCAGAGTGTACCAAAAAGACTAGTGTATAACAAATATATGTTATAGACCACATGCTGAACCAGAAGGTCATGTAAAAATATACTGGTGTATAAACATATATGTCAATATCAAACATACTATATCCTATGCATCAGATATTTGAACTTACTCAATTTGTCAACAGCAATTGCTAGTTTTTGGAGTTCATCTGGACAAATATCAGGGCAGTGAGTGAATCCAAAGTAAATCAATGTCCACTTCCCTAGAAAGTCTTTCTCAGTAACTGATTTTCCATCATGGTTCACAAGACTGAATGGGCCACCAATAGCTGCAACACCTGCTGAAGGCCCCTGCTTTGGTGCAGTTGAAGCATTCTTCAGCTCTGCAAGCAAAAGGTTCAACCATGATAATTAATTCATGTATTATATCAGGATTAACAAAAGAAAAATATGTTTGTGAAGAAGATAGGAACAAAGGAACAACCTTGGATCATAATCCACTTTTTTTTGGCCCAGATTTTAATTTACTTATTAACTGTTGTTCTCTATTAGCAATTCAAGGCGTGACCAAGAAAACTTCATCATTTCCAAAGTTCAGAACTAGAGTTCAATAACATAAAATAAGCAGTGATGTACTACCACAATATCAATAAAACACCAGAGCCATCAAGATAAACAAGGTATATAGACTAATGTCTGCTAATCAAGCTCCCTACACCTACTCACCAGAGTGAAGTACCTTCAATGTGCCGCTTCTTCTCTTTGTCATAGTAAACAATTATCCCTCCTCCAGTCACCATAAGCAACAGAAGGCTCAACCAAGATACAGGCTGCATCATCAATTCATCAAAACCACTTGGCACTAAACAGTATCATTTTAAAAAGGTAAATAGTGGAAGAACAGTCACTACGCTTATGTTTGATAGGGGAATATCCCACTTGAGATTAAGAATAACTTTTGAAAAGTTTTGAATTTTTTGGGGGAAAATTTTAAAGTAAAGGTATTAATGATAAGATAGTTATGTGGCTTCCATGCATTGGTGGGTGGGTTATTATTATATTCTTAAACTTAAATTAAAGTTTTTGGCGGGTAAAATTTTCATTGAGGAATGTGTTGGGGATATCCCGTGGGATATCCCCCTATCAAACATGAGCTAAAAGTCTGCAAGAAAGTGAAAAGCTTTACTCACCCCTCCTCGAACAGGCCTCCCTCCTTCCTTTGAAGAAGAAGAAGAAGAAGAAGAAGAGGAAGAAGAAGAAAAAGAAGAACCTTCAGATGATTTACCCTCATTAGTTTGCCCTGAAACTGTGGCATCAGTAGATAGCAACCTGTGAGGAAAAACTGTAACCCGTCTTGAATTCAATGAAGAAATGATCTGCAATGAAAAAAAAAAGTGAATTTTAAATTAAAAAAAAGATTAAATCTTCCAAAAAAAAACCAAGAGTCCAATTGATGAAAAGAACAACAACCTGAGGGTTCCGAATCAGAGGCGTGGCAATGGCACTAAAATTCCGGAGCTTGTTCATGGCTTCCCTGCAGAGACTAAACGGAGCAAAATGAAACATCGGTACTCAAAAATCCATCAATAATGAGAAAAAATACACCATTTCTCTGAGATTTTGGGAAAAAAAGTTGGCACCTTGGCCGTCTTCGCTCTCTTCGTTCGCGGCTCCGATGGCAGTGAAACCAAATAGAGACTCTAGGGCGCGGCCGCTTCCTAAAAAAAGTTCAAAATTACCTATTACCTCCTAACCTTTTTTTTTTACTTTCATATATTTCTCCAATATCCAAGGGGCAAAACATTAGTTCTTCTAAGTAACCAATCTTAAACTTTTCAAGGAGTATAAATGCAAAAATAAAAAATAAAAAAATAATTAACCATAATTTTCTTTTAATTTATAATAAGTTATACACAATATCTAATATTAAATCTTTTTAATTATGTTCTTCACGAGCATTTTAATCAATCTGTGAGCCATTAGACTAACTCGATCATGTTCTTCACCGAAGGAGATGTTTATCTAATCCTCTTGTTATGCATTGTCGGATAATTTTTTTTTTTTTTTTGAGATGGATGAACCATATTTTATTTCGTTAGATTTGAAGATTTGGGTACATGGTACATAGCTTGGATACATAAAAAAGAGAAAACATTCAGCTCCAATATCCTGCTATGTGCCCCACTCTTCGAGTCTCCTCAAGTCTCCTCCTCAACGATTGTGTCGTCGTCAAAGGCATCGTCGCCTTTGCCCATCAAAGGCGACGTCAAAGGCATCGTCGCCTTAATTCGGAACCCTACAGTTGTTGTTCTTTCCATCAATTGGACTCTTGGTTTTTTTTTTGGAAGATTTAATCTTTTTTTTAATTAAAAATTCACTTTTTTTTTCATTGCAGATCATTTCTTCATCGAATTCAAGACGGGTTACAGTTTTTCCTCACAGGTTGCTATCTACTGATGCCACAGTTTCAGGGCAAACTAATGAGGGTAAATCATCTGAAGGTTCTTCTTCTTCTTCTTCTTCTTCAAAGGAAGGAGGGAGGCCTGTTCGAGGAGGGGTGAGTAAAGCTTTTCACTTTCTTGCAGACTTGTAGTGACTGTTCTTCCACTAGTTACCTTTTTAAAATGATACTGTTTAGTGCCAAGTGGTTTTGTTGAATTGATGATGCAGCCTGTATCTTGGTTGAGCCTTCTATTGCTTATGGTGACTGAAGGATTCAGAGGGATAATTGTTTACTATGACAAAGAGAAGAAGCGGCACATTGAAGGTACTTCACTCTGGTGAGTAGGTGTAGGAAGCTTGATTAGCAGACATTAGTCTATATACCTTGTTCATCTTGATGGCTCTGGTGTTTTATTGATATTGTGGTAGTACATCACTACTTATTTTATGTTATTGAACTCTAGTTCTGAACTTTGGAAATTATGAAGTTTTCTTGGTCACGCCTTGAATTGCTAATAGAGAACAACAGTTAATAAGTAAATTAAAATTTGGACCAAAAAAAAGTGGATTATGATCCAAGATTGTTCCTTTGTTCCTATCTTCTTCATAAACATATTTTTCTTTTGTTAATCCTGATATAATACATGAATTAATTATCATGGTTGAACCTTTTGCTTGCAGAGCTGAAGAATGCTTCAACTGCACCAAAGCAGGGGCCTTCAGCAGGTGTTGCAGCTATTGGTGGCCCATTCAGTCTTGTTAAAAACACTACAACAAGACTCCACGGGAACGAGAAAAATGAAATTTACAACTCACTACTTCAGACACAAAAGCTGTGCCATGTATGGTCAAATGCCAAAATGCCAGTATAAACACTGCATTTGATGTTTGCAATTTGTCCTAGTCTTTTATCTAATTTAGTTTTGCTGTTTTCATATATTTTGCCTGTGTGGGAATTCAAATAAACATATGCCTCAATTCAGTCATCTTTAAACTCGAATATTTCACGAAAGGTTATACTAAGGAAACAGGTAGAAATTATACAAGTCACATATGAATGGACCAAAAACCTACAGATCATGTTTGGCATGATGTAATGGGTGGTATAAGAAAGAGAATAGAAGTGGTAATGGGTAGGAATGGTATTGAGTGGAATTGAAATAAAAATGATTGGGTGCAAAAATTGAATAAAGTTTTAAATCAACTAACATAAAAAAATATTTCAAGAGAACTATCTCAATCCTACCATAAGTGAGAATATACATTCCACTCAAATTTTAATGGAATGCTCATTCTCACTTTTTCTGTGACCATATAAAAATGTGCCAGACAAAGAAATGAAAATGCAAAAAAAAAAAAACAAAAATCTTAACATAAATATTCCCCTCAGTTTCACTCCCTCCTTGCCCATTCCACCATACCAAACATAAGCCTACATCAATTTGGTCTCCAATGCCAGCACAAAAATCTCTTTGGTAAGATTAACCAAGTTCCTCAAACCTAGAATAATGGACCGCAGTTGTGATACTAATGCTACTAATAATTAAATTCAAAAATCAAAAAAGTATAGCCTGCCGAATTGCTCACCCAAATCCCCCTTAGTCTCATATATAGCGCACAAGAAAAAAAATTTCAGGTTTCTGAATCATCACTATACACCACTCACTTATACTTGAACAAACTGGGTCCAAACTGATGAATCAAAGATCATTACAAAAATACATTCAAGTTTAACAAATATAATCATTATATGCTAACAGCTAGCATCCCTTCACAAAAGCAAGCACAAGGTAACCAAAATTCACCCAAACATCTTCCTTATAAGGATAATAACAGCAAAACAAGAAGAACCCTATATTGTTAGCTAAGAAAACATGGAAGCTCAAAGGGAAAACCTAACAAAAGAAAGAATTCCAATCAGCAAAAATATACTAAAAGATAACCAAAATGATCTTTCAGTATATTTTTATACTAAAATAATCCAATAAATCCACAGAAAAATCGAAAAACAACTAAGAACACACATTCCTTTATTTAGCATCAAATTCCATAACAACGAAGAAATCTCTACATCATTCAATGATTCAAAAACTTTAATATGAAATCCAGATAAAATCAATGAAAACAAATCGAAATGGGAGAATCAGATCATCCCTTACCATCGTGGCGGTGATCCCCCTCTCTCTCGGCGTTGATCCCCCCCTCTTTCTCTCTTCAAACAGCGATGAAAGGATCTGACGCAGCGACCGCGGGCCTTTTAGTAGGGTTTCTAACCTTAGGTTTGGAATTACGGATATACCACTGTGATGATCCCATCCGTCCAGTGCTAGAGACCTGTTTTTTCTTTTTTTTCTTTTTTTATAAAAATAATAAACCTCATTTATTTACTACGATAATAAAGAGTTACAAGACGTCCGAAAACTACAAGGACAATATGAAATTTTAATATTATCACTATCTGATTACATCCCTATTCCCATTTATCCCATGGAGTTCCCTCTCTTATCGTCATCATCTGGACGGACTCATTTGTGAATTGAAGGTTTCATTTGACTAGTGTGTCATAATTCTTATTTTAACAAACTTAAAATTTTATTTCTTATATAATAACTTGAAGTTGTATATAAACAAAGAGTTAAAAATTACATATTGTTCCCAGAATCTCAGGATAGTAAAATGAAGTAAAATTATAAATAATAGAAAATTCTTTGTCTTCTCTATGAAATTATATATATATATATTAAAAAGAATAGAAGTGGATAAACCACCTCTCATTGATATTAAAAAATAAAGTGATGCATATGGATAAACAGAGATGTTACATTAAACAAAAAAGTTTAAAAATCTATGATTGGTTCTCCAATTGTCAAATTCCTCTCTACATGCCATGGCAAATTAAAGAGTTTGGCAGTGATGAACTTGAAAATTTTGTACACATTGATGTTATGAGTAGCGCTTGAGAAGAAGAGTGTTGCTTTCATGGCGCATGCATATGTTCTTGCCTGCAAGAACAACAATTCAAACAAATCCAGAATCAAAAACTTTGATGAATTTAATTGACATGCAGAAAAATTTCAAGATATAGACTGAAAAAGATTACCTCATTTACAATTGTTAACTGCATGTCAATAGGAAGCTGAACAAAGTCATCAAATTTGGTTCCAATCAAAATAAGAACAGCTGTCTAAACAAAGACAAGTTAATTTACACAACAATTAGATGATAAAACCATGACAAAGATGAAATGAAAATTTAATTTCAAGTACCTTATTCCATTTCCTTGCTATCCGATACCAACTAAGGACACTGAATATATAAAGAATTGAAGTTCATCAATTGCATGAATAGAAAGATCAAGAAAATTTTACAGCAGATTTATACTTGTTTAGTGTACAACGTCTTGTAAGATCAAACATGATGAGAATAGCTGCAGCATCTTTACAAGCCACTGGTACATGATTGATATATCTAGGATCACCTACAGAATTACACGTAAAAAATGAACATCGATTCAAAAAATAAAAATAAAAAGCAACACTGACACCAAACCTCCAACATCCCAAATACTAAACACAATTGGCAGTCCTCTAACAACAAGCATCTTTTTTTTTTTTTTTTTGACAATGGCCATAAAAACCGTCAAGGAGGGGCCGCGCTTACGACGCACGTGCAAGCGCCTTCCCCATCACCTTGTAAGGAGAGAGCCTCGAACCCGCGCCGCCGTCTGCGGTGCGTAAGTCGAGGCCAACGCCTTATGAGGGCCGTCTGCAAATAAACCGGTGGGTCGTTGGTTACAATTAACTGCAGCCCCTTTGGCTCTTAACTGCAGCCCCTTTGGTTACAACAAGCATCTTATCCATCAAATTCAACCCCTTTAACTGCAGCCCCTTTGGCTCTTCCATTTCTCCCATGTATTTATTCTATCAATTGAAACATGAAAAACAAAACCAGAAATAAGATAAAAGACTAACAAAAAGCAATCAAACATTGATCGAAGTTGGAGTCAAAAGCTATATATAGTTGTTACCACGAAGCTTGTTTTCCCAATGCCGCAGTCACCAAGCAGGCTAACCTTAAGAGTCACCACATCAGAGTCCATGTTTATCTCCG
Source organism: Dioscorea zingiberensis (assembly GCA_026586065.1). Lineage (NCBI taxonomy): Eukaryota > Viridiplantae > Streptophyta > Magnoliopsida > Dioscoreales > Dioscoreaceae > Dioscorea > Dioscorea zingiberensis. Next base: position 68,042,989 of record CM048819.1, on the reverse strand, counting down.
GGCACACTGGAGTTACACTAGTGGCCACCTCTGGTTCATCCTCCATAATATTAACACACGATGCCTGGAAACAAGTGTCGAGACGATGATACTGCAGTGTGTCACTGTTGGAAGAGCATGGCGACATGCAGTCACGTAAATGACGAAGGAAGCTTCCGAAAACTCTGAGCCGGAGATGAGTCATGTTGAAGAGAAGATGAGTATTGTTCTTCTTCTTGGTTTGTAATGGCTTCTGATGTCATTGTTTATGTAGTATAGTTACTGTTGTTTGAAAGCAAAGAACTCTTTTCACTCGGTCCTAACTGCCGGCTTCCTACTAAGTACTAACTATATACATGTGTGTGTGTGTATAATCATTCTTGCAAGTGGGTAGCTCTCCCAGCAGTGGAAACTCGAGGGGGATGCTGCATTGGATGGAACAGCAACAAATATAACCTCCAAAGCGCATCTACAGAGTTGTATACTGTATCAGTGATCCTGGAAGACAAAGCCAAGGGAGATGCACCGAGGATGATAACAACGGTCTATGCCCCGTGCAATCCAACACAAAAAACGGAATGTTGGAATGAGATCAGGGGGATTAGGGGGCGTTGGGGAGGAGCCTGGCTATTATGTGGTGATTTCAATACAATCAGAGACCGAGAGGATGCCAACACCACTTCCCATGGGATACAGGAAAGGGAGGAATTCGACCTGATGATACAAGATCTTCAGCTCGTTGACCCCCCTCTCCTCGGGCGAAAATACACATGGACCAATGGAAGGGAATCGCCTGCGTTCGCCAGGTTAGACAGATTCCTCATATCCACAGAATGGGTCCAAGAATTCCCCCGGATATGGCAAACTGCTCTTCCAAGGGTTGGATCTGATCATGTCCCCATATGCTTAGACTGCGGTATACACACCCCGCAAATCACCCCATTCACATTCTTGCAAGTATTATAAGGTCATTGGATACTACATTTATTGACCTGTTTTTCATCATCTAGATGATTAGTAAGTATTATATCAAAACATATACATTCAATCTGATCTGAGGAGCATAAAAGCCTATAATATGTTTAGACAAAAACATTGAAATGACTAATAGTTTCACTTTAAAGCACTTGGCATCCAACAGGGCTTCTCCCTCATAGAAGGACTCCAAGTCTTCTATCATAGCATTGACGCGTTCCTTTTGTGTGTTATCGGTTATATCTACATTCATCCATTCGTATAATTCCATGTTGTAGCACTCATCCAATATGAACTTAGGGATTTCTTTCCAACAGGTCAAGAGGATTCTTTGACAAGATACTTCTTGGCCTCTTTCTTCAGTTGTTTTGGCTTAGATTGAGGATTTCTTTGAGACTGCAATGGTTGCACATATGGTGTCTGCTCTACCTTACCCATCACCTTAGAGAAGTTCGGTTGGTTAACCATACTCCAGAAGTATCGCTGAACATGAGGAAATTCCGATGTGAAACTCTTTGTCATCAATCGAATGAAACCCAAATACAAGTTACAAGTCATGATAATATCAGCAAGAGTAATGCCATGTCCAACTAGGTATGTGTTTGACGCAAGATGACTGTTCAAAGCACCAAGTGCACTCTTCAACAGTGAAATTGCAGCTTCCTCAGCCTAAACAGAGTACTATAATTAGAACTAGGAAATGAAATCTTCAAGCAATTAAAACAAATGCGAAAGGATATTAAGGAACCTGGGGAATGTAGGGACTATAACCAGCTCTTGGATAAAACCAGCGCGAAATATTCAGGTCAATCTCTGTTGTTGCAAAGTCGATCCATTGTTCAATATGTGCCTGAAACAACGGAGAGGCATAACTAGCAGAAAAAAAATGCATTCTGAACAGAAACCTTACATATTCAATCAGTGAAGTCCCATAAATTGGATTGTCAGCATTCAATCTTGCAACTGAATCCAAAAACAGATAGCAAAAGAATATATGTCAGTATCAATTAATAAAAAAATTTAGTGACAATAAACAAATATTATGGTACCATAACGAGATATCGCATTGCTTTCAAAGATAGGACCATCAGGGGTCTCCAATACAGGAACCTGAATGAAAACAAATTTTATTAGGATTAATCCTAAGAAATGCTTGATAAAGAGAGAAAACAAGGTGTGCACTACCTTCCCTAAAGGATTCATCTTAAGAAACTCAGGAGTTTTATTGGAAACCCCCATTTTGAAATTCTTCACAAGTTCAACATTAACCCCACAATACTCTGCCGCTATAAGTACCTTGAAAGTATTCTTGTTGGTGCTTCCAGAATGCAGCACCTTCAGTCCAGATAAAACAGGGTTGTAAACCATTAATGAACTAAACAATCACAATCTAAAGAACCTCTTCCAAAAGGAACACTAGGATCATAGGGTAAGAAGGATCATCTAAGAAGATAGAACTATATATATCACCATGTTTCATTTAAACTCCATATTAATATGGCCATGTTTGGATCGATTTTGATTTTACTTCATAAGTGTTGTTTTATAAATTAAATGGTTCTGGATAAGAAAACAAAAATTAGTTTGTATTGGTTTTTTCAAATAAACATAAATTAAAGAAAAAACTGAAAAACAATTTTTTTGAGAAGTTGAAGATTTGAAGCTTATGAAAAAAAGTTGTATATATATCACCATTATTTTAAAGTGATCATATCATTACCAATATGATTCCGTCTTTATGAAAAAACAATAAGTTAAATGTTTTGGAACATTCAATTATCAAACCATTTGTATTGATTTTTTCAGAAAAACAAAAGCTATATCCAGCTTTTTTTTTTCTTTTCTAAAAGTTGGTGGTTTGAAGCTTTTAGAAGTTGTTTTGTGATCATATAATAATTACCGAAACACCTATATAAAAAAATCACTAATATGAAGTGTCTTAATGTACTCTTAAAAACACCTTCATAATTATATGATTATCAAAACTTATCAACTAAAAGTACTTATTAATATATCAAACACAAAATATTCAGAAACTTTTAACTTGCTCTAAAAAAGCATTTTTTTTTCCAAATTGAAAAACATCACTCTTTTCATAAGTCAATCTACACAGGAGGCCTATATATTGATGTAGCTAAACCCGAAGCCATGATAATATATTAACAACATATAATGACTCTAAATAGAACAAACACATTGAGGAAAAGAGTATTTAGCTGGAGGTTGAGAGTTCGAACATTGTCTTAAGCATGGAAAAATGACTTGTCTACATTTATAAAAAACAAGAATACAAAGAGTATTTACACTCTAAACAAATAAGACAAGGAACAAGCAGCATTATAATGCTTCTCCTTGAGCTTTAACGTCAAACAAGGGACAACAAGCAATTCAAAGTTCTCAGAGAACAAAAAACAAGAGACCTTGCACTAACTCACCAGAGCCATTTATGTTTTGCAAGCCAAGCTACTTGTGCTCTAAGGTCTGCAAGAAAGGGGACTGACCGGCCATTAGAGCAAAGATAAAGGAAATGCTTCAACAAAGGGATCAAGCATTACCAGAGGAGAAGAGAAGTATCAGAGGGGATCAGCGTCCGAGGAGGAGGACCCAGGGTCCTGGGGAATGCTAAAGATGCCGCCAAGCACTAGTACTATTTATAGGACGTTCCCATGGTGGCGCACCCGATAATTTGCTTTATTTACCGAAATGCCATCAAGTGGCTAGCCGGATTCCCCGAATCTTTATTAGGATTTCTTAATTATTGCTCACCTGAAAATCTTTGTCATTGTATTTTCAACCCCCACCCATTGTCAGTAAAAAATTATCCACTTTATTCCTTTATTAATTATCAAAATCACTATAAATAAATTTTGAAAGAAAACCGAGTGACGATGGGAGCTCGTAACAATGAAATCATCTGGATTTTATAGAGAGAGAAAAATATGTGATGTTTTCAAATTAGACGACGTGTTTTCTGACAAATTATTCGTGACATTAACTTTCTTCTATTATATTGATTTGATGCAGCTCACTCCATCAAAGAAGTCGAAGCTATTAGAAGTCCAAAACCTAGTCAAGACAACCGAGTGACGATGGTAGCTCATAACAATGAAGTCATCTGGATTTTATAGGGAGAAAAAAACATGTGATGTTTTCAAATTAAACAACGTATTTTCTGACAAATTATTCGTGACAGTAACTTTCTTCTATTACATATATAGGTTTGATGCAGTTCACTCCATCAAAAGAGTCGAGGCTGCTGGAAATCCAGAACCTAGTCAAATAAAGTCTACACATACCCCCTAGGGATCCAAAGACAACGAGACCCAGAAAAAAAGCTAGTGACGGGTATGGCAAAAGTTACAATGAATTTTTGTATTTCTACAATACTTTTGTAATCACAAAATTATTTGTATCTTAATATAGTTTATCCATCTTGTTCAAAAAAAAATTTAAAAAAAATAAATCAAGTGATTAATATAAAAACGCATTCCTTTCATTTAAAAAAAACCCACACAAATTTTGGAACTCAAGGAATGTATTGTAGAGCATTTGATTCCAGGAGATTTTGGAGGAAATACAAAAATAATTAGCCGTTGCATGCCTAGCACAAAGGCAAACCCCCTTTGTAGGAAATCAAGGATGGACAACGCAACAGCCGCACAACTCACACACGCCTTGCAAGAGAAGAACCATTCATAGTTGGCAATGTCACAGTACAAAGCCAACAAAATTTTAATATAAGAAAAGCAGTTTTGTTTGTTACATTTATCAAACAGTTCACAGAAATCATCAAACAACAAGGGCGAAACAAGTGTTCAAAGAGACCATCTCTATCTAGCAAAACTGTGGAAGCTGGCAAGACTGACATGGAACTACCCTTTCATTTGCCTTTATGCTCCGTAATCTCTTTAGCAATGCCTTCAGCTAGAGCATCCGCATCGTAATTCTTGCCAAAGAATTTCACAAATTCCATGTTTGGGCTCATCAAGTACCTACAAATGGATCAGCTTATATCAACAAAGGTGAAGGAAAAAAAAAGGATTTCAATTTAATCATGCCCACTTCACAGACTATCAGCTTAGTGTTCACAATGATTTTGTGATACTTTTAGGGATGTGTTGCCTTGTTTATATATAACTTATTACATGTTAGATCCAAGAAATTTTTAAACCATGCAGTTATCTGTTCCAAGAGCTCTCTAAAATCCAAAATCCAAAGCTCTAGTTCCTAAAGGCTAACATATCAACCATAAATGTAAATAATATATCAGAAAGTAGACATTGTCTTCATTTTCATGCAGTCTTACCTGCCCAAAATTTTGGCAAGTTATCATTATGAATTAAGAAGATAAGGCATATAAAAATAAGGAACAGTGAAAATGCAAACACAGACAATGCAGAGAAACTAAAAAGCTGAGTAAATTACATGACAATTGAGTGATCAACAAGATAATCAGAACCCTCCTCCTCAGTCTTCATGTAGTATACTCGATAAGCCCGAGCAGCTTGTTTGATAGCATCAGGTGTACCAGTTAAACCAACTAATTTTGGATGAAATTCTGCAAATTGAAACAGAAATCGTGAATGCCTACAAGCATGTGAGGTAGGGAATAATATACTACTAGTCATACCAAGGAGTACAATGTTATATCATCAGGACAAATGAGCAAATAATCACATAATCCTAGTAATCACTACCCACAAAGTTATGATAGAAAGCTAGAAAAACACCTTTTACATACTCCCGTACTTGCTCGACTGTATCTCTCTCAGGATCAACCGAAATGAAAACAGGCACGATATCTATGCCAGATTTTTCTTCTGAAAGAGAGATGGAAAAAAGAGCATCTTAGAATTTTAGTCCTGAACAAAAAACAAAATACATCCTAGGGAAAAAAAAGTAGATAACTGAACAGTGAAATGAAAAGAGAATATTTATCAACAGAAATCCAGTTCATGGAATGCAATGACACTAGCAAACAGCTCCTGCGAACCACTGAAACATGTGTGCCACACATGAAACAGCTCTTTCACAAGAAAAATAATAATGTTGAGTGGCAATATGTCCTCAAAGAATAGCTAAATCAGTGTGTACCAAAAAGACTGGTGTATAACAAATATATGTTATAGACCACATGGCAGAACCAGAAGGTCATGTAAAAGTATATTGGTGTATAAACATATATGTCAATATCAAACATACTATATCCTATGCATCAGATATTTGAACTTACTCAATTTGTCAACAGCAATTGCTAGTTTTTGGAGTTCATCTGGACAAATATCAGGGCAGTGAGTGAATCCAAAGTAAATCAATGTCCACTTCCCTAGAAAGTCTTTCTCAGTAACTGATTTTCCATCATGGTTCACAAGACTGAACGGGCCACCGATAGCTGCAACACCTGCTGAAGGCCCCTGCTTTGGTACAGTTGAAGCATTCTTCAGCTCTATAAGCAAAAGGTTCAACCATGATAATTAATTCATGTATTATATCAGGATTAACAAGGGAAAAATATGTTTGTGAAGAAGATAGGAACAAAGGAACAACCTTGGGTGTTAAAGAACTTAGAAAAATGAAGTTTTCAATCATGGCTAAACACACCTTAGATTTTATAAATGAAGTGGATAAGACTTGGGTTCATCTAATGATCTATAAATATGGTAAACCCCATCCTTGGGAACCAAAAAAAATCACCAGAGCTTCTTATGCATTTAACACACTACAAAAGAACATGTTGCTTCTTAGAAATCATATTACTACTAATCAAGTTTTTCCTTCTGATTATATTTTATTTGATGCTTGGTTGTTTGACATACCTATAAAATATAAACCTACTTTTATAAGTATGGAAAGGGATCTAACCACAATGCAGATACATCACATTACTAGAGAAAGCTCTTGGGATGATGATCTTATTGTGGAACTGTTCCCGCTCTCTATCTTACAAATGATTACCAGTAAAAATATAACATGGCACACAAAGGAAAGGGAATGGTTTTGGCCACATCAAACTGGAGGTAAATCTCTGACTGCAACAATCTATGAATCAAGTGGAACATGTGAGAATATTAATCCATGGAAGGGATAGGATCAGATATGGAAATTGAATGTGGCCCCAAGGGTGAGGATATTTTTATGGAAGTACTTTCATAATGGCTTACCAACAAGACAATTGTTAAATATGAGAAAGATAGGACCAGATGAGCCTTGCCCTATGTGCTCTCTGGTTGCAGAAACATGTTGACACCTATTCTGGGATTGCAGATGGGCAAGAGCAATTTGGAATGTGGTGCAATGTTTGGGATACCTTAGGGAATGGGATATTAACTCTGGATGCCTGCAAGAGGGCAATTGGCTTATAGAGAAATGTTTGGAAAATCATCATATGACAAAACCAGAAGAATCTATAGCAGCAAACACCCTTTGGCAGATCTGGAATACAAGATGTCAGGTGATTTTCAAAGGGAAACACAGTAGCCCAGAAATGGTGGCAAGAAGAAGTGTATACGCAGCAGAGGAGTTCATGATGAGGGCACTGCCCATTGAAGAACTCAGTAAACTGAGACACAAGAGATGGAATCAAAAGCATAATGAATATATACTATTCACTGATGTATCATGGCAGAACCAGGTAAGTGAAGCTGGACTTGGGTATATCATCCTTGCTAATAGAGGAAATATTTGTTATGCATGTGTAACATTGGAGGTAACTACATCAGCTTTTGAGGGGGAGCTAAAGGCTATGAAAGAAGGTTTAAAACACTTAACAACATATGGAGGCAAGCAAGCAACAGTTCATACAGACAACATTTCACTTGCAAGATTGTTGCAACAGGGAAGAGAAGACCAAGCATGGAGAAGACAACTGTTGGAGCACAAGAGAAACAACAAAAGAATGTGGAAGTCTTCTTCAACAACTAGACCACTGGGAAGTCATTCACATACCAAGGAAAGAAAACAAAGCAGCTGACCAAATTGCAAAATTGGGGAGAAGCACTGGCAGGAACTGGAAATTCAGAAGCATCAGTGAGATGCCTAGGACAATACAGAATTTTGTAGTCAACTTTATTGATTCAGTCTTTTGCTAGCTATATAGCTCTGTAATTCACCAAAAAAAAAAAAAAGGAACAACCTTGGATCATAATCCCCTTTTTTTTGGCCCAGATTTTAATTTAAATATTAACTGTTATTCTCTATTAGCAATTCAAGGCGTGACATGAAAACTTCATCATTTCCAAAGTTCAGAACTAGAGTTCAATAACATAAAATCAGCAGTGATGTACTAGCACAATATCAATAAAACACCAGAGCCATCAAGATAAACAAGGTATATAGACTAATGTCTGCCAATCAAGCTCCCTACACCTACTCACCAGAGTGAAGTACCTTCAATGTGCCGCTTCTTCTCTTTGTCATAGTAAACAATTATCCCTCCTCCAGTCACCATAAGCAACAGAAGGCTCAACCAAGATACAGGCTGCATCATCAATTCATCAAAACCACTTGGCACTAAACAATATCATTTTAAAAAAGGTAACTAGTGAAAGAACAGTCGCTACAAGTCTGCAAGAAAGTGAAAAGCTTTGCTCACCCCTCCTCGAACAGGCCTCCCTCCTTCCTTTGAAGAAGAAGAAGAGGAAGACCCTTCAGATGATTTACCCTCATTAGTTTGCCCTGAAACTGTGACATCAGTAGATAGCAACCTGTGAGGAAAAACCGTAACCCGTCTTGAATTCGATGAAGAAATAATCTGCGATGAAAAAAAAGTGAATTTTTAGTAAAAAAAGATTAAGATTAAATCTTCCAAAAAAAAAAAATACGAGTCCAATTGATGGAAAGAACGACAACCTGAGGGTTCCGAATCAGAGGCGTGGCAATGGCACTAAAATTCCGGAGCTTGATCATAGCTTCACTGCAGAGACGGAGCAAAATGAAAGATCGGTACTCAAAAATCCATCAATAATGAGAAAAAATACACCATTTCTCTGAGATTTTGGGAAAAAAAATGGGCACCTTGGCCGTCTTCGCTCTCTTCGTTCGCGGCTCCGATGGCAGTGAAACCAAATAGAAACTCTAGGGCGCGGCCGCCTCCTAAGAAAGTTCAAAATTACCTATTACCCCCTAACCTTTTTTTACTTTCATATAATTCTCCAATATTCAAGGGGCTAAACATAAGTTCTTCTACGTAACCAATTTTATACTTTTCAAGGAGTTTAAATGAAAAAAAAAATTAATTAAACATAATTTGCTTTTAATTTATAATAAGTTATACACAATCTAATATTAAATCTTTTTAATTATGTTCCTCACAAGTTTTTTAATCAATCTGTGAGCCATTAGACTGACTTTATGTTCTTCACTGAAGGAGATCTTTATTTAATCCTCTTGTTATGCATTGTCTGAGAATGGTCCCAATTCCAAACATCCACCTTCCTGTGGGTCAAACATCCACCTTGTTTACAGGAGATGATGAACATTGGTAAATATTTTTTATTTCTAGAGAGGTGGATAAACACATTTTATTTCATCAGATTTGGAGATTTGGGTACATGGTACATAGCTTGGATACATAAAAAAGAGAAAACATTCAGCTCAGATATCCTGGCTATGTGCTTCACTCTTCAAGTCTCCTTAGTCTCCTCATCGGTTGTGTCGTCGTCAAAGGTCTTGTCGCCTTTGCTCATCCGTAGTGGGGTCTCCCTAGGGAACTCCAAGCTCCATTTTACTCGGAACTATGTGGCTTCCAATCTCAGTTTCTTTGTTGTTGGAAAGAAATATCACGAATAATTTTTAAGAAACACGTTTATATTGAAAATATCGTATGTTTTGTTTTTCCCATACACTCCAAGTAATTGCCATAACTATGAGTTCCCATCCCCTCATAGTGTTTTTTCAACCCCGGAAGAGATTGTCGTGGTACCCCAAACATCTTGTAGATTTTTTATTTATTTATTTATTTTTTTGGGAGGGGGGAGGAGGGTTAGATAGTTTGGAAATGATGTCATATATTGGAAGCGACATGAGATAAGGAGGTGTGGCACAGATTCCTCTCCTATGCCGCATAGGAAACACTACATCACAACCCCCTCCATTTCCTTCGGTGGAGGTTGTCTAGGGTGAGGATCATGTTTTATTTTGTCAACTAAATAAAGAGTTTGACTTTGAGGGGGCATGGTTTCTTCTGGAAGTCCTTTTGTAGGTCATGTCGGGTTCCACCGTCTACCCTGAAAGTATAGAGTAATTTAACTGAGAAAGTCTTGGTTGCGCCAACCCCCATGTCCTTTCGTGAAGTGTCTAACCATTTAAATGAAAGTCTCGTAGGAGTTGTAGTAGGTTTTGATGCCCCTCGGTTGCTTTTTCATATAGGATCTCAGTTTGATGGGTCGTTTCCCCCCCTTTGTAGTTTCTCCTTGGCATCTTGGATTAATGTGGATTTTTTGAAGATCAGAGGTTATAGGCTTGTGAGCTTATTCTAAGGTGATTGTCCCTTAATCCAGTTGTCCATCCATAAGTTTAGTGAGCTTCCCTATCCTAGCTTAGTGGTGATGTTAACAAGCTTCAATGGGCTTTCCTGATAGATCCCTTTCCGAAAATTGGATGCTCGCTCCGGGGCCTGTTTGTAGGCACCAATGAAGCCTCCTCTATATTACGCTTCTTTGAAGATTTTGAGGCATATCCCCGCCTTTGCTGTGAGGATCCTCCACCATTTTCCTAGTAGTGCCCCATTAAACTCATGGAGGTTGAGTATGCCCCATCCTCCATGTGCCTTAGGGTGGCGTAATTTGTCCTAATTAACTAGGTGATAGTTGTGTGTCTCCTTGTCAATTCCTTTCCCAGGGAAATCTCTCTTATGGAGTCTATCTTGTGGACAACTCACTCAGATACGCGATAGATTGACATCCAGTTTATGGGCATTATGGAGAAGACCAAGTTGAGCAAAGTGAGCCTCCCTCTTGGCGAGAGGAATTTCTTTTTCCATGATGTCAATTTGCCTCTAATTTTTTCCACAAGCCCCATCTAGTCTTCTTTCTTCGAGTGCCCTCCCGAGACTAAGACTACCAAGTATTTGATAGAGAAGGAGGTCGTTGGGCAGTTTATTATTTGTGCAAGTTCTTGCGTTGTGTATCTCGTATTCCTGATTTCGATGATGACGCTATTTGTGAAGTTTATTCTCAAACCTAAGAGGCCTTTAAATAGGTAGACAATCAACTTCAGTGTTCTAGTACAGAAGACTATATGGTCATCAACATATTGTAGTGTCGTGATTGTGTCTTCCCTATTCGGTCTCCGTTATAGATATTTGCTCTAACTGCTTTTGTGAACATAATAAAAAACACATCTGTAGCGAGTATAACATAAAAAGGGAAAGGGGGTTTCCTTGTCTCAACCCCTTTTGCTTCTCATATAGCTAGAGGGGATCTGTTGATGAGAAAGCAGGCTTTGGATGAGGAGAGCATCATTTTGATCAATGTTATTCATCTGGGTTCTGATCCTCATACTTGGAGGATTTCTAGGAGGAAGCTCCAATCGACTATGTCAAAAGCTTTATCGAAGTCTACCTTGATCAGGGCCCGTTTTGTGGTGTTATTCTTTAGCTTGTGAATTAGATCCTCTAATGCGACGATATTGTCATGTATCATCCTTCCTTTTATGAAGGCATTGTTGTCCACAAGCTCCCCAATGACTCCTCTCAGTTGATTGGTAAGGACTTTGGAGATTATTTTGATTGAACAGTTTATTAGACTTAAGGGTTTGTAGTCTTTTATTGTCTTCATGACATTGTTTTTGGGGATTAGAAGGATGTGTGCTCAGGTGAGTCTCTCCATGTTTGTTGTTTCTTGAAAGAAGTCCTCAAAAAGTTTAAGGATATCGCTCCTAATTATGTTCCACCCTTATTGGTAGAAAGTCAAGAGGAATCCATCCAGCCGTGGGGCCTTATTTGCTCCTAACTTATTTATCATCATTTTGATTTCCTTTTCCCTAAAGAGTCCTTGAGGTGCTAGAGATCCGCCTTTCTCTTGTGTAGGAGGAGTCTTTCCCATGAAGTTTTGTACCGTATGTCCATTTCCTTCCCAAATAGGTTGTTAAAATATGAGGTGATCACTGTTGTTATTTGATCAGTTGTTGTGATTGTGGAGCGTTCATGTTACAATTACTTTATCCAATTTTGGTTTCTCCTTTGGTTAGCTATTACATGTAAAAATTTTGTGTTTTGGTCCCCTTGTTGTAGCCAGGTTATTTTTGACCTTTGCCTCTATTATGATTCTTCCTCCGGTATCATCTTCTTGTACTCCATTCTACTGACAGCCTCGATCTCCTCTTCTTCTCTTGTTAGTGTTTTGGATTCTTTAGTCACTTCTAGCTTGTTGATTGCCGTTAGGCTTTGTCTGTCCACCATAGTCGGACTGCTTCCGATCATATCGGCGCTTTCCTTGCACAGAAAGACTATCTTTACCCTTCTTGTACTGGGTAACTTTATGCAGGGTATGCTTCCTACATTCCTTGTTTTTGCAATAGGTTTTCTTTGTTTTTGGAACATTCACCTGCATCATAAATAACATGCAACTAATGCTAATAACACTCTTGAAGATCAATTCGAATATCCCATTGTGTATTTGACATGTAGGAGTTTTGTGTTATTCCAAAATATGAGAAGATTGGATTCACATATTTAAAAACAATCATACTTACACAACCTGGATTATAAATAATAGAAAGGATTAGTGCCATTAAAACTGAGATTCGTAAAGAGATAAAACACTAGAACAAGACACCACGGGAACAAAAAAAATGAAATTTACAACTCACTACTTCAGACACAAAAGTTGTGCTATGTATGGTCAAATGCCAAAATGCCAGTATATGCTTGCAATTTGTCCTAGTCCTTTATCTAATTTGGTTTTGTTGTTTGCATATATTTTGCTTGTGTGGGAATTCAAATAAACATACGCCTCAACTCAGTCATCTTTAAATACGAATATTTCAAAAAAAGCTATACTAAGGTAACAGGTAGAAATTATACAAGTCACATACGAATGGACCAAAAATATACAGATCATGTTTGGCATGATGTATTGGATAGGGTAAGATTGGTTACTTCCAATTACGTAAATCAATAGTTCAAACCGCACTCAAAGGTAGGGCATTTCCCATTGATATAGGAACTTCTGTACCAGAAACAATGGTATCTCCAATTATAGCCCCTCTGGGATGTAAAATATATCTCTTCTCACCATCCCCATAGTGTATGAGACAAATGTATGCATTTCGATTAGGGTCGTATTCTATGGTTACGATTCTACCAGATGTCTTTTTCATTCCGTTGAAAAATCGATTTTACGGTACAGACGCTTATGACCTCCCCCTCTATGCCATGCGGTAATGATTCCTCTGGCATTACAACCTTTACCACAACGATGCTGTCCAGAGATCAAATTATTTCGTAGATTGGATTTCACTTGACTGTCTACAGCTCCATTGCGTGTGCTCTATTTGAATCTGTATGCGTCTTTATTAGTGCAAAGGGGTACTACTCGGCTTGGACTAGCATAGGACCGCGACTAGTAGAGGAAAGCCCTATTGATTGGCTTGCTGATCAAGGAAAGTTATTATACAACGAAAGAAAGGGATGAAGCAAAATCAAAAAAGACAAGACGACCATATGCTCGGGAGAGGGAGCGGTCTAATCACATTTATACAGGGGTGGCGTACCCTATTGAAGGAACGATCCTTGAACAGCAGGCTCACGGTGCGGGTGAATTCTCTTTATTTAATATTAAGCCTCCAGGTGGCGGGAAGAGGGGTGATGACCCAAAATCCAAGTCGGATGCGGAGGTGGAAAATTTGAATGTGGGGAGATCTATCAACAAAGCATCATTCTAAGTGGGCATAGGTAGGAATGGTATTGAGTGGAATTGAAATGAAAATGATTGGGTGCAAAAATTGAATGAAGTTTTCAATTAACTAACATAAAAAATATTTTAAAAGACCTATCTCATTCCTACTATAGACTCAAGTGATCCGACTCTTTCCCAGACCCCGCGCATTGTAGGAGCTTTGTAACACAAGGCTGCCCTTTTTTTTATCTCATTCCTATTATAAGTGAGAATATACATTCCACTCAATTTTTAATGGAATGCTCATTCTCACATTTTTTGTGACCCTATAAAAATGTGCCAAACAAAGAATGAAAATGCAAAAAATTCTTAACTTAAATATTCCCCTCAGTTTCGCCCCCTCCTCACCCATTCCACCATAACAAACATGACTATACAAATTTCACATTTTGTTTCTTTCCATCAATAATTGCATATTTAAATTGTTAAAAAAAAATTGTGTTTTACTTGCATGCATAAACTGATCTCCTTATTTAGCTTTATTAGACACTTCTATATATAAACATATCACAATGCCTGACATGAAATCTTCTCTGAAAAACTTTCAAATTCCCAAGTAGAATCCATTATATAAGCCTACATCAATTTGGTCTCCAATGCCAGCACAAAAATCTCTTTCGTAAGATTAACCAAGTTCCTCAAACCTAGAATAATGGACTAGAGTTGTGAATCTGTGATACTAATGCTACTAATAATTAAATTCAAACATCAAAAAAGTATAGACTGCCCAATTGCTCAGCCAAATCTCCATCTCATATATAGGGCACAAAAAAAAAAATCAGGTTTCTGAATCATCACTATACACCAATCACTTATACTTGAACAAACTGGGTCCAAACTGATGAATCAAAGATCATTAAAAAAATACATTCAAGTTTAACAAATATAATCTTTATATGCTAACAGCTAGCATCCCTTCACAAAAGCAAGCACAAGATAACCAAAATTCACCCAAACATCTTCCTTATGGGGATAATAACAGCAAAACAAGAACCCTATAATGTTAGCTGAGAAACCTTGGAAGCTCAAAGGGAAAACCTAACAAAAGATAGAATTCCGATCAGCAAAAACATACAGAAATATAACCAAAATGATCTTTCGGTATATTTTTAAACTAAAAATAATCTAATAAAATCCACAGAAAAATCGAAAAACAACTAAGAACGCGAATTCCTTCATTTAGCATCAAATTCCATAGCCACGAAATACACAAGAAATCTCTAATCGAAATGAGAGAATCAGATCATCTCTTACCATCGTGGTGGCGGTGATCCCTCTCTCTCTCTTTCTTAAAACAGCGATGAAGGGATCTGACGCAGCGACGGCGGGGCCTTTCAGTAGGATTTTTAATCGTAGGTTTGGAATTACGGTTACACCACTGTGATGATCCAATGATCGGTGAATGATCTCATCCGTCCAATGCTGGAGAATTGTTTTTTTTCTTTTTTTTTAAAAAAAAACATATATTATCTATTTGTAATGGTGAATCTAATTTTAATTTTTTTAAATCTAAATAAACAAGAAAATTAGATTATTATTTTGGAAATTTCTCATTATTTTAGAATTTTTTTTTCATTTTAAAAATCTATCTATATTATTAAACTAGAATATTTTTAATTTTAAAAACTATCTATCTATATATTTATGGGAGTCTATCCAACATGATTTAAATTTAATTTTTTTTAAAATATATTAGATTTGGATTTTGAAATTTATCAAAATTTTGGATTTTTTTAATTTTAAAAAGTCTATCTATCTATATATTTATGGGTGTCTATTGGTTACATATAATTTTAATTTTCAAAAATACTAAAAAAAAATTAGATTGAGATTTTAAAATTTTCTCATTGCATGATTTAATTACATCTTTTAACTCTCACGACTTTTTAATGCAAAATATTGCACATCTTACCCATCAATTAAATTTCAAGAAGATTAAAGCTTAATTTGAGAGAGCTAAATAATTATATTTGAAAATTCTTTCAATTTAAAAATCATGAATTAATTATATTGCTGCGCTTAATTAATTTTCAAAGAAATCAAACATTAAGTTTAAAAATTATAATAAAAATAGAAATAGAGTTTAAATGGATGATGTTTCAAAATTTAGAGAAAAAAACAAATTATGAAAAAACAAACTGCAATATAAATAAAATTATAAATTTACCGGAATGCATCGACCAAATTATATAAATATGCAACTATTTATTAAAATATTTAGTTTTCTCCAATGTCCTAACATTTTATGTTAATAATAATTTGTCTAATAATTTTGTATTGTATCAAACATCCTTTGATAGCATATCAGTGAATCACCATAATAAATAGAAAAAAAAAAGAGCAAATTATCTATTAGTCCCTCTACTGTTTGAGCACTGTTCACCTTTTTCCCCTACACACACAAACCCCTATTTACACTAAGTCCCCACCTAGGGACCCCAAGCAAGTGTGGATGAATAAAGGCTGTGGAAACTACAAAGTTGAAACCGAAAGTAATCAAGCTTCGTGGACCTACAGTGAATTACCTAAAAAAAAACATGTTTCTTCTAACCAAAATTGTGTGTGTGGTCATGAGAATATCATGTTTCAATATTCAACAAATATTTTTAAATTATTATAATAATTAACTATTCATCCCTCAATAGTAAACTTATTCCCTATAGGTCCCTTGTTACTATTCATCTTTCCCCCTAGGATCCTTGTGTGAGGAGTTAGTGTAAATAGGGTATTGTGTGTGTGGGGAAAAAAGATAAATAGTGTCCAAATAGTAGAGGGACTAATAATGAAGTTGCTCTTATTATATAATAAGAATTATTTAATAATTCAAAGTGTTTTAAAAATAAACTAAAACTATTGTGTGTGTAATTATAAAGTTTTCTAGGATTTTTTCAAAAAATTGACGAGTGAGAAAAAACTAAAAATCCTATCATACGGAGTTTTATAAATTTTATCCATTTAACTTTTTAAAAGATCAAACCATCTACTACACAGATTTGCGCATTTAATTAGTAGAGAATTCACTGTAGGTCCCTTGAGCGGCTCAGCTTTCAATCAGAGTCCCCCAAGATCGCTTTCATCCCCGCCTCTGGGGTCCTTGGGGACTTAGTGTAAATAGGGGTTTGTGTATGTAGGGGAAAAAGGTGAACAATGCTCAAACAGTGGAGGGACTAATAGATAATTTGCTCTTTAATTAGTGCACAATGGGATTTTGAAAATTTTCTCTAATTTTTTAATTTTAAAAATTAATATAGATGACTTTTCTATTTTCAATAATTCATATTTTAAAATTTTTATTTCCCTATTTTTTAAATATTTAAACTTATTTAATATTGATTTTCTAACATTGATTTCATATTTGGTAAAATTGAGACATTATTGATTGAATTAATATATATTAGCGAACTCATCACATTATTCAAAATTTATTTTTTAAAATCCAAGGTAACTAATTATTTATTTTGGAATTTAAATTTTTTAATAATTATATTTAAAATAACTAATTTTTTAATTCATAAAAAATTATATTTTAATTATTAATCATTTAAAAATTTTGTTAAAAAAGTAAAATCTTAAAATATCTTTTTTTAAAATTTAATTTAAAAAATCTAATTTTTATAATATTTAAATTATTAAATATGTGAATATAAAAAAATTGAAAATTTGAATAAAACAACTCGAACATTATGAGGGCCATTTGTTTGGATATTACTAAGCAAAAATAAGTCTAATTTTAATTTTTAAAAAATAAAAAAAAACAATAAATTTATGTTGGGGTTTTGAAATTTTCTCAAAATTTTGGATTTTTCATTTTAAAAAATATATTAGATAATTTTAATTTTAAAACATCCATGCTTTCAATTTTTAAAAATTTTAAAAATACGATTGGGTCTTTAAATTTTTTTGGAATTTTGAATTATAAAATAATATAAATAATAGAACCACCATAACAACCACTCAAACACATTTTTATCATGTGAAAATAAATTAGTTTTTCATATAATTAACAACTCGATTCCCGTGCCTTTAAGAATTCATAGATGGACTGGATGTTGTGGGCTTGTGGCATACGTTATAGGGTTTAGGGTGTTGTTGTGAGAGTTAATAAAGAGCGGTTTGGGGTGTCATTGTGGGAGACTGAAAGGCCTCTATCAATTAATGGAGAGTAGTGGATTGATGGAGCACATGTGCATGTAGGTAGTGTTTGGCAGCTTGGATATTACATCCCATGGATGGGGGATATGCATGGCTGAAATATCCATGGACGGGGGATATCCATAAGAAGTGCTTGGTTGGTGGGATATAGAGTAAGGGATAAAAATTGTTGGGTGTTTGGTTAGAGGGATAAGGATATCTAAAGTTGTGGATATCTACTTTTGAGTGTTTGGTTGGAGGGATATGGAAGTGGTACAGAATCTCTATCTATGGTAGTGAAGTTACCCCTTTTTTCTTTTTATTTATTTTTAAAATATTTTAAAATTATAATATTTACTTTAAATAAGGGGTATTTTTTTAAAAAAATTATTTAACTTAAAATATTTTAAAATGGTATTTAGTTTAAAATAATCAATAATGGAGTACTTGTTACTCTTTATTCATACTCCAACTATCATGACTCAATGAATTCCATTTGGAGGTTGATTTTTCTATTTAAGTTCACAATTTGAATGCATTTTGTTCAATTTTCCCCATTTGACAGGGTTCTTTGGATGACCTAACAAGTCTTCTGCAGGTGTCTTTGTTAAGGAGTCTGATGTAGCTACTTTTACAATCAGCACCATTGATGACCGAAGACATTAAACAAAATCTTGTATTTGAGGCCTCCTAGCAGTGTTGTTACATTGAATATTGAAGATTGACATAAGACATAGAGCAATACTATAATACTAAACTTCATTGCCTAATAACCAATAATTGCCTAAAATCAGAGGTTCAATCCTGTGAAGAAGACCTGGAAAATCAAGTAAACAAGGTAGGATATACAACATAATTATAATGCCAATTTACCATTTCACAACCATTAAAAAAGTTACCAATTCACATCCAATTCACAACCATATACTCCAAAATTATAATGCCAGGAACCTAGTTTTCAACTGATAGCATTACAAGTTTTCAACTGAAGCAAAGTTTTCAACCACATTGAAAGAAAAGCATAATAGTCATAGTACATAGTTCAAATATGAAAACACACATGATAACAGCAGCAAAACACAAACCTAGTTCTAAACGATCCCAAACTAAGGATTCTGCCCCGGCAGTCCTATGATTTCCTCTGCCATGTACTGACGGATTATATCAGGCGCGCCCAAAAAAGCATATGTCCTAGTCTCACTTGCACTATAATATGAATAAACTTTGCCCGCGTCACGTGTTGAATAACCCACCTCAATCAGCTTCATGCATGCTTCTGATAGTCTAGTAGTAAGAGTGACTGGGTTTTGCTCCTCAAGTGCAAGTGCAACTCTATCCAATCTTGAAGATACATTTTCTACTAATTCAGAATCAGTACCAAGATTCCTTTTTTTACCTTTCTTTCTAGCTTGTGTATCTTGAGAGGTACGTGTTTGTGAGTTATTTGTGGGCATTGTTGAAGGTGGTGTTGTCAAGGGTGTCTCGGACCCGTAGTCATTGTCAAAAAATCCATATCCACGGTCAGGTGGTGTTGCTTCAGTGTCCAAATTATTTTGTGAGTGATTTGGTTCACCATCATCTGTGGATAATGACGCAATAGTGTCCCGAGCGAAACGACCCGTTGCATGATCGTTACCACAAACAACCTCTAGCAAATCATAGTCTTCAATGGGTTTATTTATAAAGGGTTCTTCATTTGGATGACTCTGTCAATAGCACATTAGAGAAATGAAAGTTAATGTTAGACAAATATAAACAAAGTATAATGAGTGACTATAAAATTATCAAAGATCATGTGCATACCGTAATATACGTCATGTATTCATCTTCCCCCATAATTATCTTCTTGTTTTCTTCATCCCAACCAACACCACTCATCTCTCGAAGTCTTCTGATCATAGCCCATTTGCGCTTTAATGTTCGGAGATGGTTATATATTTGAGCATCGGTACAGTCTTTACCATAGTTCTCTTTCAAAGAACGTATGACTGCATGAATTGCTTGTGGTTTAAATTGCTTATCACACTTCAAACCATTTTCCACTTGTGTTGCCATAAATTGTAAGAAAACTTGCTCTCAGCCGGTCTCCATCGCATATTACCTGCGGGCCTCTTACTACTTGATGGGTGGCTACCAACTTCCATTATTCACTGTTAGACCACAAAACACATTCATAAACTCAAAACTCCTTGGCAATAAATCATAAACTTAACTTAAGAAAGTGCAAAATGAAATTGCAAAGAAAAATAATAAGAAACTCAAAGTTAAATTATGAACCACATAATTTCCATTATTAACTGTTAGACCACAAAACACATTCAAAAGGTTAAGAGTAACATAACATGAAGATAACCATAAGTTTAAGAGTTACAAAAGATAAACAAAACATGACGATAAACATAACAGGAAATAAACATAAACATAAGCTTAATAAAAAAGGTCATCTTCCAATCCACATGTTATTCACTATTTGATCCCTTTTGTCCAACCACTCTCTAACATCTTCACGTTGCTCCCTTCTTGACATAGGCACTGTTACCTCTGGTACCCAATCTTCTTCAGAGGGTATCAATCTATCACCACCCTGCCTAATAATAAAATTATGAAGGATGCAGCATGCAACCACTGTGTCAACCTGTGTACTGTACGGAAAAAAAGGCCTAGACGTAAGGATCTTGAATCGACCCTTCAAAGATCCAAATGCACGCTCAATTGAAGTCCGAAGCGATGAATGCCTGTGGTTAAATAACTCCCTAGGGTTTTCAGGAATACGTGAGCCGAATTCCTTCAAGTGATATCTAACACCTCTAAAAGGTGCTATAAATCCAGGTCTCGTAGCATATCCTGCGTCGACGAGATAATATTTTCCTGAAAAAAAAGGACTAAGGATTATTCTATATACTAAAATAACCATTTATATTTTGTATATTAAAAGATAAAATTTTATGCATACCTTGTGGCACTCTAAGACCATTGGGTCTTTCTAAAGCATCACGTAAGACTATCGAGTCATGTGCTGAACCTTCCCAACCAGCAAGCACATAAGTGAAGTTGAGGTCAAAGTCTACTGCAGCAAGTACATTCTGTGTTGGGTAACCTTTCCTACCACGAAAAGGTGCAACCATGTCTACTGGAAGACTCGCATGTATGTGTGTGCCGTCAAGGGCCCCAATACAATCCTAAGACCAAATAAGTTTGTTGGATCATGATTATGATGAGTGTATTAAATTTCAGTTGTAAAGCATATACAATTAAGTACCTTAAAGTACGGAAAAAATCTTGGGCGTTGTGCAATGTAAGGTGATACTGAAGTCGATGGAGGTCTGATAAACTCTTCTTGTAATTGCCCGATGGCATGTAAGACACGGTTGAAATATCTACTGACAGTTTCTCCGGACCTAAGAAAATTATGTCCAATGACCCTATTCCGTTGGTTGTGACCAATTGTATGCAAAAACATTAACAGTTGTTCCTCCACATTTACGTAGATTGAATCTTTAAGCAAGTTACGAGATCGCACTAAGGAGCACAAGCTGAAGAAGGTGAACTTATTCATTCTAACCATGTTAATGCAGGTGGTGTCATCGCCATTTACCAAGCGATCAAGATAGTTCTCTCTATCTAAACCTCTACGAGGATTAGGTGCACGACATACTCTACGCTTAAATAGATAATTCCATGTAATAGCGACAACCATAGCTGCAATTGTTGCGGCCTTTTGTTGACCCCGTGTGATTTTTTTATCCTTCGCCATAAGAAATCACCTATTTGCAAGACATGTGAAAAGTAATTTAATTCCGAGAAAAGGACACATGAATGCAGTCACAATAATGCTAGGAGCTATTTGAAATTTTTTTGAAGTATGAGTGCTTTCTCCTCACGTATATTGAAGTACAAGGGTGTAAAGAACTCAAATCATTCTATAATTGCAGACATCCAGAGAGGGAGAAAAAGAGCATTGAGAGACCAAACAAATATATGATCAATGCCCTTATAGGTTATTTGTCTTTGCTAACCATAATAGTATCATAATAGTATCATGGCTTGTTGAAAGATCTGCTCAATTCTCCTTCATGTCTAGTCATGATTTTAGCTTGATTCACTAATGTCGAAAAAAGTTAAACATTCAATCATAATTTAAAGAACTTGTTGAAAAATATGATCAATTGGTAACAGTATTACATCTTTCCAGTTCATCAATTGGTAAACAGGTGTGATTTGGATGTTTGGCTTTCTATGCAATGTACTCCAAGACAAATTTTGACCAATGTACTTTGCAGATGTTGTGTCTCATGGTTTTTGTTGTATCACAAACTACAAACATTTCTTTCTAATCATGGTTACATAATTATAGTTTGTGTTTCTCTCAGGTAAATCTGATATCATCTTATTTTGGTTTAGTTATCTTCGTAAGTTCACCAAGATATAGACTTACCGGACATTGTAATTAAGATAAGTTATAGATGCTATATGTAATTTCCTCCTATATAACAAATAAATAAAAATCTATATCCAATAAATAAGCACAAGTTATACTGAAAAGAATGTGTCGTTGAAAATGTGACAAGATGCAGTAATACATTTGCAATTTTGCATGCTGAAATAAAAAGGAAGTGCAAGTTTTGCAAAGGAATTTCTTATACTAAATTTGCAATAAACAACTTCAAAAGACTGCAAGATAAGATGCAGCATTACTTTATCAAAAAGATGCAGCATTATATCTACATACTGATATATACAGAAAGCAACTTGCAATGAATAAATAATAAGAGGTTTTTCAAGAATGTAAAAAGTTGGTAGTTCTGATATTGAATTTGCACTATATAATTTCAAAGAATGCAAGGAAAGATGTGGCAATACACTTGCATACAACATCACAAAAGAGAGGCATGATTATTTTAACTTCATCAACATTATCAACAATTACAATTTTGTAGTATTACATCAACAGATTAAAAATCACCATTACAATACATATATACTGAAAATCTATCAAGGTTGATCTAATGACAAACCTACAGCAGCTAGGCCATCAACAGTTCATAAAGAACCACTCTTCTCTACCCTTTCAGTAGCTCACAATTAGGTATATTAACCATGCTGCATCAAATTCACTGCCCTTTGGCTTAAGAACTCTTAAATATAAAGCATAAATTCCAATCATTCCATTACTACACTTATAACCACTTGACTGACCATTCCATCAAACATGTCTATGGTTAACAGGACAAGGCCATAGGCCATCTGCAGGATTTATATGCATCAAATATAGTTGCTCCAAGCCACCTCACATCCTGCATGACTTCTGGGACAAATTGATAATTTGTGCCAAGCATAGCAAACCATTTTTTTTCATCCATGTAAAAGTGTGCTGAACTATTCATAAGAAACCACCCAGGCATCCACTAACAGAGTTCTTGGATCTAAATTAACCAAAGGTTAGGTGTTGCAATCTCAGATTTCTTTTAATAACATGGGTACAAATTTAACCAGTCACCAAATAACACATCAAAAGAAGAGATATGTAACAATTCTTTCAGGTTTCAACTGTAAGTTTCAATTCAACACATCAAAACCCAATAACACATCAAATTTTTCAACTTTTGAAACCAAATAACACATCAAAACCAAATAACACATCAAATAACACATCAACACTGCAGGTTTCAACTAAATTTTTCAACTTTCGAAACCAAATAACACATCAAAACCCACCTTCAATTTAGAGATCGGAGACGGTGAGATCGGCAACGATTAAGCTTGTCGAAGATGTGGAGGCGGTGACGAACCCCACGTCTTCCTCGGAGGGTGGTAGATCGGCGGATGATGGCAGATCTGAGGGAGCTCTCAGATTTGGAGGTGAGGCTATCTCAGGATGATGGAGAGAAAGGATGGCGAGAGAATCGAAATTGGATGAAAAAAGTTGATGGCGTGGGAATCGAGGCGTGGACGAGCGGCGTCCCTCTAGTTTAGAGGGATGCTGGTCGTCCCAATTTTAGGGATGGGGGTCATCCCCATCCCTCAAAATCCAGGCGTCCAAACGCCTGGATTTCACTGTAGCTCGGGATATTACATCCTAATATCCCAGCTGCCAAACACTACCGTAGATTTTTTTAGTTTTATATTGCTTTTAATTTTTACGGTTTGTAGTTTGCTCAAATTTATTTATGGTTGATTTGATAACAATAATTTCAGGTTTGTTGAAATTAAAGACATAGTTTATTGAACTATCACATTAGTTTAGAATTTATTTATTTTTAAATTATGAGCAACGTAAAAGCTCATTTGCTAGTTTATTTACTATGATAATAAAGCGTTACAACTTACAACCTACAATTTACAAACAATCCCAAACTACGATGATAATATGAAATTTTAGTGTTGAGGGCTTGTTTGTGGATTGAAGGTTCTGTTTGACCAGCGTGTGATCAGTTTTATTTTGGTTGACTTAAAACTTCATTTCTTATATAAATATAAATCATGTAAAAATGTATATAAATGAAAAGTTAAAAATTACATATTGCTCCCAAGATGGTAAATGAAGTTAGGGAAAATAAAATTATAAATAATACTCTTTTTCTTCTCTACGAAATTATACCTTTTGAAAAAAAAAGTATATATATAAACCACCCCTCATTAATTTTAAAAATAAAGTGATGCATATGGATAAACCGTGATGTCACATTAAACAAAAAGGTTTAAAAATCTATGATTGGTTCTCCAATTGTCAAATTCCTCTCTACATGCCATGGCAAATTAAAGAGTTTGGCAGTGATGAACTTGAAAATTTTGTACACATTGATGTTATGAGTAGCGCTTGAGAAGAAGAGTGTTGCTTTCATGGTGCATGCATATGTTCTTGCCTGCAAGACAACAATTTAAACAAGTCCAGAATCAAAACCTTTGATGAATTTAATTAACAAGCAGAAAAATTCAAGATATAGACTGAAAAAAATTTACCTCATTTACAATTGTAACTGCATGTCAACAGGAAGCTGAACAAAGTCATCAAATTTGGTTCCAATCAAAATAAGAACAGCTGTCTAAACAAAGACAAGTTAATTTACACAACAAATAGCTCACAAAATCATGACAAAGATGAAATGAAAATATAATTTCAAGTACCTTATTCCATTTCCTTGCTATCCGATACCAACGAATGACACTGAATATGTAAAGAATTGAAATTCATCGATTGCATGAATAAAAGATCAAGAAAATTTTACAGCAGATTTATATATACTTGCTTGTTTAATGTACAACGTCTTGTAAGATCAAACATGATGAGAATAGCTGCAGCATCTTTACAAGCCAATGGTACATGATTGATATATCTAGGCTCACCTACAGAATTACACGTAAAAAATGAACATCGATTCGAAAAAAAAAAGAAAATAAAAATAAAAAGCAACACTGACACCAAACCTCCAACATCCCAAATACTAAACACAATTGGCAGTCCTCTAACAACAAGCATCTTATCCATCAAATTCAACCCCTTTAACTGCAGCCCCTTTGGCTCTTCCATTTCTCCCATGTATTTATTCTATCAATTGAAACATGAAAAACAAAACCAGAAAAAAGATAAAAGACTAATAAAAAGCAATCAAACATTGATCGAAGTTGGAGTCAAAAGCTATATATAGTTGTTACCACGAAGCTTGTTTTCCCAATGCCGCAGTCACCAAGCAGGCTAACCTTAAGAGTCACCACATCAGAGTCCATGTTTATCTCCAGGCACACTGGAGTTACACTAGTGGCCACCTCTGGTTCATCCTCCATAATATTAACACATGATAAGCGTTCAAATGAGCATATTTACGTACCATATATATACTTATTTTCATATCAAATGCAATGATTTGTAGCCTGCCGGTACTTAAAATGCTTCATATTTTGTAAACAGGGCATAAATAGGCCACCCCGACGAAAAGGAAGCATTTATCAACAAAACGAAGAACAAACGAAGATATTTTGAAGTAAACAGTGGGTGAATGGCCTTGTGAACGGCCGTTCACACCTAGGCACAAAGGCAGGCACAAAGAGAGGGTGAACGACCTTGTGAATGGCCGTTCAACTGCCGGTTCAGAGTAAGCTGTGAGGTGAACCGGCTGATGAACCGCCAGTTCACCTGCCGGTTCAGAACAAAATGTGAGGTGAACGGGATGATGAACCGCCAGTTGACCTGCCGATTCAGAGCAGGCTGTGAGCTGAACGGACTGATGAACAGGCCGTTCACGAGGCCGTTCATCATAACTTTTGCAGTTTCACGGGCCCAATCAAGGGCAATGTTGTAATTTTTTAAGTGGAACCCTAATTCATGGGTATAAATAGTTAAGTATGAGAGTTTAGAAGGGAGGTTGGCTTGGGAGAGAGGCTAGAGGAGAGATTAGGGCTTGGGGGGTCATCTCCCCCAAATCTTGAGAATAGAGAACCCTTGGAGTTGCAAGCATTGGAGGTAATGGTGTTCTCTATTAACCTTTCATTGTTTTGTAAGCTTTTCCATTTTGGTTTGAGTTCCCCCTTCATGGGGAACTAATCTATTGGTACTTGGGTGTGTTGAACTTTTGGATTGAGCATTAATAGCATTGAATGTTTATGATGATTTGTTGGTACCTTCTTGAATGTCTAATGAATGTTATGTATTGATTGTAATTTCATCACTAGAAATTACTTGTGTGCAATACAAGGGTAGAGCTAGTGCCTCCTTGTATTAGGAACTTGCTTCATTAGAGAGTTTCATGAGTATACCGAGGAATCGGGTACTAGAAGGGCGAACGACTCTTTCATAAGAATTCACCCCCATGATTCTTCCAATATACATAAATTTCCTTGAGCCTCATATCAAGTCCTAGGAGACTAGTTATCTAGTCACCTTGGAAGAGGGATTATTGGCACAAGAAGTACCAACTTTAATTCATAAACATCTTTGCTCATCTTTAGAATTGAAATCCAAAAGGGATACATACCCAAGTATCCTCTCTTGCCATTGATTCACCCCAATCAACTCTCAATTTTCAGTTCTTATTTGCAATCCTTTGTAGCTCTTTAGTTTTGAAAACCAAACCCCCCCCCCCCAAATTACCATTTAGACTAGATTAGTAAAGCTTGGTTTACACTTAGCAATCTCTATTCCCTGTGGTTCGACATCAGACTTTCCATAGTCCACTTTATTACTTGATCACGACCCGTATAC
Source organism: Dioscorea zingiberensis (assembly GCA_026586065.1). Taxonomy (NCBI): domain Eukaryota; kingdom Viridiplantae; phylum Streptophyta; class Magnoliopsida; order Dioscoreales; family Dioscoreaceae; genus Dioscorea; species Dioscorea zingiberensis. The sequence continues at coordinate 68,015,812 of CM048819.1, read as the reverse complement.
TTGCGGAAACCACCCATCAACACACGATGCCTGGAAACAAGTGTCGAGACGATGACACTGCAGTGTGTCACTATTGGAAGAGCATGGCGACATGCAGTCACGTAAATGACGAAGGAAGCTTCCGAAAACTCTTGAGCCGGAGATGAGTCATGTTGAAGAGAAGATGAGTATTGTTCTTCTTTTTGGTTTGTAATGGCTTCTGATGGCATTGTTTATGTAGTGTAGTTACTGTTGTTTGAAAGCAAGGAACTCTTTTCACTCGGTCCTAACTGCCGGCTTCCTACTAAGTACTAACTATATACATGTGTGTGTGTATAATCATTCTTGCAAGTATTATAAGGTCATTGGATACTACATTTATTGACCTGTTTTTCATCATCTAGATGATCAGTAAGTATTATATCAAAACATATAAATTCAATCTGATCTTGAGGAACATAAAAGCCTGTAATATATATGTTTAGACAAAAACATTGAAATGACAAATAGTTTCACTTTGAAGCACTTGGCATCCAACAGGGCTTCTCCCTCATAGAAGGGCTCCAAGTCTTCTATCATAGCATTGACGCGTTCCTTTTGTGTGTCATGGGTTATATCTACATTCATCTATTCGTATAATTCCATGTCGTAGCACTCATCCAATATGAACTTAGGGATTTCTTTCCAACAGGTCAAGAGGATTCTTTGACAAGATACTTCTTGATCTCTTTCTTCAGTTGTTTTGGCTTAGATTGAGGATTTCTTTGAGACTGCAATGGTTGCACATATGGTGTCTGCTCTACCTTACCCATCACCTTAGAGAAGTTCGGTTGGTTAACCATACTCCAGAAGTATCGCTCAACATGAGGAAATTCCGATGTGAAACTCTTTGTCATCAATCGAATGAAACCCAAATACAAGTTACAAGTCATGATAATATCAGCAAGAGTAATGCCATGTCCAACTAGGTATGTGTTTGTCGCAAGATGACTGTTCAAAGCACCAAGTGCTCTCTTCAACAGTGAAATTGCAGCTTCCTCAGCCTAAACAGAGTGTACTATAATTAGAACTAGGAAATGAAAACTTCAAGCAATTAAAACAAATGCGAAAGGATATAAAGTAACCTGGGGAATGTAGGGACTATAACCAGCTCTTGGATAAAACCAGCGCGAAATATTCAGGTCAATCTCTGTTGTTGCAAAGTCGATCCATTGCTCAATATGTGCCTGAAACAACGAAGTGGAGAGGCATAACTAGCAGAAAAAAATTGCATTCTGAACAGAAACCTTACATATTCAATCAGTGAAGTCCCATAAATTGGATTGTCAGCATTCAATCTTGCAACTGAATCCAAAAACAGATAGCAAAAGAATATATGTCAGTATCAATTTATAAAAAAAATTAGTGACAATAGACAAATATTATGGTACCATAACGAGATATCGCATTGCTTTCAAAGATAGGACCATCAGGGGTCTCCAATACAGGAACCTGCATGAAAACAAATTTTATTAGGATTAATCCTAAGAAATGATTGATAAAGAGAGAAAACAAGGAGTGCACTACCTTCCCTAAAGGATTCATCTTAAGAAATTCAGGAGTTTTATTGGAAACCCCCATTTTGAAATTCTTCACAAGTTCAACATTGACCCCACAATACTCTGCCGCTACAAGTACTTTGAAAGTATTCTTGTTGGTGCTTCCAGAATGCAGCACCTACAGATAAAACAGGTAGTAAACCATTAATGAACTAAACAATCACAATCTAAAGAACCTCTTCCAAACAGAACACTAGGATTATAAAGGTAAGAAGGATCATCTAAGAAGATAGAACTATATAGGGATAAATCTGAATAGACACATGGCTCGTGAACGGTACAAACTCCCTCCGTGGACATCCCCTTTGGGTGAAAAGGAAGTTGTTAAAGTCAAGTCAAGATAGAGTATGATAGGGAGATGAGGTGCAGGAAAAAAAAAAGGTGTGAAAGGATAATCACAACAAGCAAGGTCTCTGACACGAAAAGGATGGGCGCCAGCCTCAACGAAGAGAAATAAGAGGAAGACAAAGGAAAGAGGTATGCAACATTTGAGCCTGGAACATCTCCTCTACCACTCCTAAGCTTTCTCTGGTTAAGTTGAGCAACAAAGCTACAACAGGGCATTAGGCCCACCCCACTCAGTCCTTCTTCCCGTGTAGGTTTTCCGGTGAACTAGAAGAGCTTGTTGCTATCTTTTTCGGCGTTTGTTGATGTCCCTCACAACTAAACAAATCTTAACCGTTGATTAATAACTGGAAGCCAATCTCAAGAAGGGATTGGTACGTTTTTGCCACAATAATATAAATCACCATGTTTCTTAAACTTCAAAGAGATGATATACATATAGATGTAGCTAAACACAAAGACATGATAACATATTATAATAACGTATATTTTTTTTTTTTTTTGAATAAGCGATAAATCGCACCCAGATAGGACACGCGCAGGCAGGACTATCACTGGGCCCGTATAGTACGGGACCGCCCAGGTGACTACCAAATCCTGCGCGATGCACTCCGTCACCAAGAGGATTCGAACTCAGTTCTACTACCAGGGTGCGGAGGACCTTTGCCGCTCGACCCGCGGGTCTTTGGCATATTATAATAACGTATAATGACTCTAAACAGAACAAACAACATATAGAGAAAAATAGCATTTAGCAAGAGATTGAGAGTTCAAACATGTCTGAAGCATGGAAAAATGGTTTGTCTATATTTATAAAAAACAAGAATGCAAAGAGTATTTACTCTCTAAATACTCAAACCTGTCAAACAAGGGGACAACAAGCAATTCAAAGCTCTCAGAGAACCAAAAAAAAGACCTTGCACTTACTCACCAGAGCCATTGTTGGGAAACCTAGCTACTTGTGGTCTAAGATCTGCAAGAAAGGGGACTGACCATTAGAGCAAAGATAAAGGAAATGCTTCAACAAAGGGCTCAAGCATTATCAGAGGAGAAGAGAAGTTTCAGAGAGGATCAGCGTACGAGGAGGAGGACCCAAGGTGGTTCTGAGGAATGCTGAAGATGCCGCCAAGCACTAGTATTTATAGGACGTTCCCATGGTGGCGCACCCGACAATTCGCTTTATTTACCGAAATGCCATCAAGTGGGCGAATCTTTATTAGGATTTCTTAATTATTGCTCACCCGAAAATCTTTGTCATTGTATTTTCAAACCCCACCCATTGTCAGTAAAAAACCATCCACCTGTATTCCTTTACTAATTATCAAAATTACTTAATAACTAAAATTTGAAATATATGTTGAAGTTCAATTCTCAATTTGGAGATTTGCTTAATTGATTGGAAATCGGCTTGATTGAAGATTCACTTAATTAGAGATTTATTTGATTGGAGATTTGAAATATTACTTAATTTGAAGATTGTATAGTTTTCTCTTCTTTTGTAAATTACAATGTAATTCTTTGATGGAGGTATTAATGAAAACCTATAATTCCAGCCATATTCTTTTCTCCAATTCTTTTGTCTCTCCCATCATCTTTGTCTGTTAGTTGCTTCTTTGTTACAACTTCCTGTGCGACTTTCTACAATATAACCGAGTGACAATGAGAGCCTATGAGAAGAAAGAAATATGTGATATTTTCAAATTGGTATAATACAGCTCACCTATTAAAGAAGCCGAGATCTCCTCATTCCACCATGGGGAGGATAGGTCTACATGGCTAGACAAGGCCATTAGAGCAGTGGGACTTCACTTATGTACCATCCAGTGGTTTAGTTTTTTATGTTTTGTGTTAGCTAGAAAGCTCTTATTGTAAATAAAAATAAATTAAAAAAAAAGGAGAGACCCAGAAAGAAGGCTAGTGGCAAAGATGGCAAAAGTTACAATGGTCTTTGTATTTCTGCAATATCTTTATAATCACAAGATTGATTGTAATTCTTATGAACATTTATTATCATAAATAAATATGATTTATTTTTTTTTTTTTAAAAACAGAGTGATTAATAAAAACGCATTCCTTTCATGCTAAAAAAAAAACCACACAAAAATTTGGAACTCAAGGAATGTAGAGCATTTGATTCCAGGAGATTTTGGATGAAATACAAAATTAATTTAGCTGTTGCATGCCTAGTACAAAGGCAAACCTTTCATAGTTGACAATGTCCCAGTGCATAGCCAACAAAATTTAAATATAAGAAAAACAGTATTGTTTGTTACATTTATCAAACAGTTCACAGAAATCATCAAACACCAAGGGCGAAACAAGTGTTCAAAAGACCATCTCTATCTAGCAAAACTGTGGACGCTGGAAAGACTTGACACGGAACTACCCTTTCAGTTGCCTTTATGCTCTGTAATCTCTTTAGCAATGCCTTCAGCTAGAGCATCCGCATCGTAATTCTTGCCAAAGAATTTCACAAATTCCATGTTTGGACTCATCAAGTACCTGAAAATGGATCAGCTTATATCAACACAGGTGAACACCACAAAAAAAAAAAGGATTGCAATTTAATCATACCCACTTCACAGACTATCAGCTTAGTGTTCTCAATGATTTTGTGATGCTTTTAGGGATGTCTGTCGCCTTGTTTACATATAACTTATTACATGTTAGATCCAAGAAATTTTTAAACCATGCCATTATCTATTCCAAGAGCTCTCTAAAGTCCAAATCCAAAGAACAAGTTCCTAGATGTTGGGAAATAAGGCGAGGTCCTTCTCGCTGAGGAGCTCGGCAGACAGCTTCTGAATCCGAGCTTCTCGTGGAGCACCTCGGAAACTCAGTTGTCAGAACTGAGTGCTCTACACCAGAACCGCTACACTTGTGATCCTTCAGGCGCTTCCCCTTCGCTGCGGAAATAGGATCGCTGGAGGCTGCTGACTAAACAACTCAAGCAACCTGCAAACAAGAGAACCAGAACAAACATACACCACACAAGACAGTATTTACGTGGTTCGGCAACAGTGCCTACGTCCACGACCCACACCCTTCTCTATTTCAGATAAACTCAAGGAAGAAGATGAACAGGAGATACAAAGCTCTCTCACTCACTGCTGGTTATCAACTACAAAGATATCTCTCTCTGAACACACGCTTGAACAACAACTTCATAGTTGGGAGAAGATGGCCTTATATAGGCTCTTTCGGTGAAGCTCCCAAGACACATACTGCCTCTTTGCCTTGTAGAACACTCGATCACTTCTCCGCAATGTCAGTCAGGTCGATCCGGCTATGTCGACTTTACCTTTCCAAGGTTGGCGCCATACCTCAATGCCGCCTAGAGATTCCCACCTTGATCATTTCCTTCTAATGGGCCCACCCTCGCATCTGCTTGGATGTCTTCATCACATGGAGAAGAGTAGCTCCCACTCGCTTCATAGCTCCTTGGCCGAAGCTCCTACAAGATGCTTCGAAAGAGGACCTCAAGATCAACTTCGGAGGACTCCATTCCTCACACTAGAGGGTAACGTATCAACCATAAATGTAAATAACATATCAGAAAGTTGACATTGTCTTCATTTTCATGCAGTCTTACCCGTCCAAGATTTTGGTAAGTTATCATTATGAATTAAGAAGATAAAGCATATAAAAATAAAGAGCAGTGAAAATGCAAACACAGACAATGCAGAGAACCTAAAAAGCTGAGTACATTACATGACAATTGAGTGATCAACAAGATAATCAGAACCCTCCTCCTCAGTCTTCATGTAGTATACTCGATAAGCACGAGCAGCTTGCTTGATAGCATCAGGTGTACCAGTTAAACCAACTAATTTCGGATGAAATTCTGCAAATTGAAATAGAAATCGTGAATGCCTACAGGCATGTGAGGTACGGAATAATATACTATTAGTCATACCAAGGAGTACACTGTTTCATCATCAAGACAAATGAGCAAATAATCAGATAATCCTAGTCATCACTACCCACAAAGTTATGATAGAAAGTTTTTTTTGACTAAGGCCATAAAGACCCCCACTCACGGAGCGGTGGGGGCGTAACGGCGCCATGAGTAAACTCACGCTGACGCCTGACCCCTCACCATGCACGTACAAGGCAAACACGGAATAAATTCCATGGCCTTGCCCGCCCCAATAACGGGGCCTGGGCTCGATCCGGGGACCTTGTCCAAGGAGAACACACCAAACGCACGGGACCCAAGTTGCTTTACCGCCAGGCTATGAGCCCTTTGGTGTTATGATAGAAAGTTAGAAAAACACCTTTTACATACTCCCGTACTTGCTCAACTGTATCCCTCTCAGGATCAACTGAAATGAAAACAGGCACGATATCTATACCAGATTTTTCTTCTGAAAGAGATATGGAAAAAAGAGCATCTTAGAATTTTAGTCCTGAACAAAAAAATAAATACATCTTAGTGAAAAAGTAGATAACTGAACAGTGAAATGAAAAGAGAATATTTATCAACAGAAATCCAGTTAATGGAATGTGGTGACACTAGCAAACAGCTCCTGCAAACCACTTAAACATGTGTGCCACAAATGAAACAGCTCTTTCACAAGAAAAATAATAGTGTTGTGTGGCAATATGACCTCAGAGAATAGCTAAATTAATGTGTACCAAAAAGACTGATGAATAACAAATATATGTTACATACCACATGGCTGAACCAGAAGGTCATGTAAAAGTATACTGGTATATAAACATATATGTCAATATCAAACATACTATATCATATGCATGAGATATTTGAGCTTACTCAATTTGTCAACAGCAATTGCTAGTTTTTGGAGTTCATCTGGACAAATATCAGGGCAGTGAGTGAATCCAAAGTAAATCAATGTCCACTTCCCTAGAAAGTCTTTCTCAGTAACTGATTTTCCATCATGGTTCACAAGGCTGAATGGGCCACCAATAGCTGCAACTCCTGCTGAAGGCCCCTGCCTTGGTGCAGTTGAAGCATTCTTCAACTCTGCAAGCAAAAGGTTCAACCATGATAATTAATTTATGTATTATATCAGGATTAACAAGGGAAAAATATGTTTGTGAAGATAGGGACAAAGGAACAACCTTGGATCATAATCCCCTTTTTTTTTTGCCCAGATTTTAATTTAAATATTAACTGTTGTTCTCTATTAGCAATTCAAGGCGTGACATGAAAACTTCATCATTTCCAAAGTTCAGAACTAGAGTTCAATAACATAAAATCAGCAGTGATGTAACTAGCACAATATCAATAAAACACCAGAGCCATCAAGATAAACAAGGTATATAGACTAATGTTTGCCAATCAAGCTCCCTACACCTACTCACCAGAGTGAAGTACCTTCAATGTGCCGCTTCTTCTCTTTGTCATAGTAAACAATTATCCCTCCTTCAGTCACCATAAGCAACAGAAGGCTCAACCAAGATACAGGCTGCATCATCAATTCATCAAAACCACTTGGCACTAAACAGTATCATTTTAAAAAGGTAACTAGTGGAAGAACAGTCACTACAAGTCTGCAAGAAAGTGAAAAGCTTTACTCACCCCTCCTCGAACAGGCCTCCCTCCTTCCTTTGAAGAAGAAGAAGAAGAAGAAGAAGAAGAAGAAGAAGAAGAAGAAGACCCTTCAGATGATTTACCCTCATTAGTTTGCCCTGAAACTGTGGCATTAGTAGATAGCAACCTGTGAGGAAAAACCGTAACCCATCTTGAATTCGATGAAGAAATAATGTGCGATGAAAAAAAAGTGAATTTTTAATTAAAAAAATTAAGATTAAATCTTCCCAAAAAAAAAACCAAGAGTCCAATTGATGGAAAGAACGACAACCTGAGGGTTCCGAATCAGAGGCGTGGCAATGGCACTAAAATTCCGGAGCTTGATCATGGCTTCCCTGCAGAGTCTAAACGGAGCAATATGAAAGATCGGTACTCAAAAATCCATCAATAATGAGAAAAAATACACCATTTCTCTGAGATTTTGGGGAAAAAAAGTTGGCACCTTGGCCGTCTTCGCTCTCTTCGTTCGCGGCTCCGATGGCAGTGAAACCTAATAGAAACTCTAGGGCGCGGCCGCCTCCTAAGAAAGTTCAAAATTACCTATTACCCCCTAACCTTTTTTTTACTTTCATATAATTCTCCAATATTCAAGGGGCTAAACATAAGTTCTTCTAAGTAACCAATTTTATACTTTTCAAGGAGTTTAAATGAAAAAATAATAATTAAACATAATTTGCTTTAATAATTTATAATAATTTATACACAATATCTAATATTAAATCTTTTTAATTATGTTCCTCACAAGTTTTTTAATCAATCTGTGAGCCATTAGACTGACTTATGTTCTTCACTGAAGGAGATCTTTATTTAATCCTCTTGTTATGCATTGTCTGAGAATGGTCCCAATTCCAAACATTCACCTTCCTGTGAGTCAAACATCCACCTTGTTGACAGGAGATGATGAACATTGGTAAATATTTTTTATTTCTAAAGAGGTGGATAAATCACATTTTATTTCATTAGATTTGGAGATTTGGGTACATGGTACATAGCTTAGATACATAAAAAAGGGAACATATTCAGCTCAGATATCTTGGCTATGTGCCTCACTCTTCAAGTCTCCTTAGTCTCCACATCAGATGTGTCGTCGTCAAAGGTGTCGTCGCCTTTGCTCATCCGTAGTGGTGTCTTCCTAGGGAACTCCAAGCTCCATTTTACCTGGAACTATGTGGCTTCTAATCTCAGTTTCTTTGTTGTTGGAAAAAACAATATCACGAATAATTTTTAAGAAACATGTTTATATTGAAAATATTGTATGTTTTGTTTTTCCCATACACTCCAAGTAATTGCCATAACTATGAGGTCTCATCCCCTCGTAGCGTTTTTTCAACCCTGAAGGAGATTGCTGTAGTACCCCAAACATCTTGCAGATTTTTAAGGGGGAGGCTTGTGTCATGTAGATAGTTTGGAAATGATGTCATATATTGGAAGTGACATGAGATAAGGAGGTGTAGCACAGATTCCTCTCCTATGCCGCATAGGAAACACTACATCACATCCCCCTCCATTTCCTTTGGTAGAGGTTGTCTAGGGTGAGGATCATGTTTTCTTTTGCCAACTAAACAAAGAGTTTGACTTTGAGGGGGCATGGTTTCTTCCAGAAGACCTTTTGTAGGTCATGTCGGGTTCTACTGTCCACCCTGAAAGTATAGAGTGATTTAACTGAGAAAGTCTTGGTTGTGCCAACCCCCATATATGTCCTTTCGTGAAGTGTTTGACCATTTGAATAAAAGTCTCGTAAGGAGTTGTAGTAGGTTTTGATGCCCCTTGGTTGCTTTTTCAGATAGGATCTCAGTTTGATAAGTGATTTTCCCCCTTTGTAGTTTCTCCTTGGCATCTTGGAGTAATGTGGATTTTTTTAAGATTAGGGGTTATAAGCTTGTGAGCTTATTCCAAGGTGATTGTCCCATAATCAAATTGTCCATCCATAAGTTTAGTGAGCTTCCCTGTCCTGGCTTAGTGGTGATGTTAGCAAGCTTCAATGGGCTTTCCTAATAGATCCCTTTCCGAAAATTGGATGCTCGCTCTGGGGCATGTTTGTGAGCACCAATGAAGCCTCCTCTATATTACGCTTCTTTGAAGATTTTGAGGCATATCCCCGCCTTTCCGGTGAGGATCCTCCACCACCATTTTCCTAGTAATGCCCGGTTAAACTCATGGAGGTTAAGTTATGCCCCATCCTCTGTGTGCCTTAGGGTGGCGTAATTTGTCCTAATTAACCAGGAGATAATTGTGTGTCTCCTTGTCAATTCCTTTCCCATGGAAGTCTCTCTTATGGAGTCTATCTTGCGGACAACTCACTCAGATACGCGATAGATTGACATTCAGTTTATGGGCATTATGGAGAGGACCAAGTTGAGCAGAGTGAGCCTCCCTCTTGGTGAGAGGAATTTCTTTTTCCATGATGTCAATTTGCCTCTAATTTTTTCCTCAAGCCCCATCTAGTCTTCTTTCTTTGAGCACCCTCCCAAGATTGAGACTACCAAGTATTTGATAGGAAAGAGGTCGTTGGGCAGTTTATTATTTGTGCAAGTTCTTGTGTTGTGTATCTTGAATTCCTGATTTCGATGGTGACTCTATTTGTGAAGTTTATTCTCAAACCTAAGAGGCCTTTAAATAGATAGACAATCAACTTCAGTGTTCTGGTATAAAAGACCATAAGGTCATCGACATATTGTAGTGTCATGATTGTGTCTTCCATGTTCGGTCTCTGTTGTAGATATTTGCTCTAACTGCTTTTGTGAACATGGTCGAAAACACATTTGTAGCGAGTATAAACATAAAAAGGGAGAGGGGGTTTCCTTGTCTCAACCCCTTTTGCTTCTCATATAGCTAGAGGGGGATCTGTTAATGAGAAAGCGGGCTTTGGATGAGGAGAGCATCATTTTGATCAATGTTATTCATGTGGGTTCGGATCCTCATACTTGGAGGGTTTCTAGGAGGAAGCACCAATCGACTATGTCAAAAGCTTTCTCGAAGTCTACCTTGATCAGGGCCCCATTCGTGGTGTTATTCTTTAGCTTGTGAATTAGATCCTCTGATGCGACGATATTGTCATGAATCATCCATCCTTTTTTGAAGGCATAGTTGTCTACAAGATCCCTAATGACTCCTCTCAGTTGCTTGGTAAGGACTTTGGAGATTATTCTGATTGAACAGTTTATTAGACTTAAGGGTTTGTAGTCTTTTATTGTCTTCATGACGTTGTTTTTGGGGGTCAAAAAGATGTGTGCTTAGTTGAGTCTCTCCATGTTTGTTGTTTCTTGATAGAAGTCCTCAAAAAGTTTAAGGATATCGCTCCTAATTATGTTCCACCCTTGTTGGTAGAAAGTCATGGGGAATCCATCCAGCCGTGGGCCTTATTTGCTCCTAACTTATTTATCACCATTTTGATTTCCTTTTCCCTAAAGAGTCCTTGAGGTGTGAGAGATCCACCTTTCTCTTGTGTAGGAGGAGTCTTTCCCATGAAGTTTTGTACCACATGTCCATTTCCTTCCCAAATAGGTTGTTGAAATATGAGGTGATCACTGTTGTTATTTGATCAGTTGTTGTCACTGTGGAGCCTTCATGTTACAATTACTTTATCCAATTTTGGTTTCTCCTTTGGTTAGCCATTGCATGTAAAAATTTTGTGTTTTGGTCCCCTTATTGTAGCCAGGTTATTTTAGACCTTTGCCTCTATTATGATTCTTCCTCCGGTATCATCTTCCTGTACTCCCTTCTACTGACAACCTCGATCTCCTATTCTTCTCTTGTTAGTGTTTTGAATTCTTTAGTCACTTCTAGCTTGTTGATTGCCATTAGGATTTCTTTTTTCCTCCTTTCTTTCTAGTTGAGTGTTTCCTTCTTCTAGGTCTTTAGTTTGGCTCTCATGGCGCTTAATTTTTTGGCTAATACGTATGCCCTGTCGCCACCTAATTGTTGTCCTTTTCAGATTTCTTTAGTCATTTCCAAGAACTCCTATGTGTAAGTTCCGTCGGGTTCGGTTGTCAGCCTGTTTTATCTTTGTTGTAACTTCTGTTGCAACTTGCTGTCAGGCAGTAACTTGTGGAGTTTCAAGTGTTACAATCTCATTAGTTCTGTAGGGGGTGATTGTGTGGCTTTTAAGGATAACCACCTCACAATGAATTGGGCACACAAGCAATCTCACAGCCTCTCACAAAACAAGGATCTATCAACACAGCAAGAGGAGAGACACAAGAAAAGCAAACCACACACAAAGGAGACAAGCAAGTTGGTAACCTAGTTCGGCTAACCAAGCCTACATCTGGGGGGCTAAGCCCGGAGAAGACAAAGGTGTAGGGAAAACATGAGTACAAGAGTTCCTCACTCACTCAATCTATCATAAACACCTCCACTCCTTGATTGACAATGACCATTATTACCCTCCTCTCCAAAGGACTACTCTAGTCGGCTCACCTCAATCCACCGAGTCCTCGGTCTTATATAGACACCTCCCTGTCTTCACGCCTTTACAGCACCAACCTCCACCTTTAGAATCTCCAAGATATCCGTGACTGCCACTCCTTCCACATTTGGTTGTTGCAACTTAGTTGTAACCGTAAGTGCAACATGACCCAACTGACGAACTTGACCAAGGCTACAACATCCATTGCTCTTCGACCTCGATACACCTCCAACCCTCCTGGTTGAGTTCCGAGTCTATTATGTCGATCCACCCGACCAACGCAACTAGCCGATCCACCTCTCCGTCACGTACTCAGCCCTTCACGGTCGCACCCCACCATGGCGCGAAACCTTCAATCAACCTTCATCTTCAATCATGCAAGGTTGAGATGTTAGATTGGCTCCACCAATCATCTTCCAAACCGCAGTTTGGCCTGTCTTGATCCACCATATTAGCTTACCAAATATGGCCTTGATTTGGCTCAAATTCAGCACCTTGAGAATCAATCTTCATACACTAAATCACCTCTCCATTCTTGCCTTCAATCAGCTTCCATCAATCATCTTCCTTCCCAATGTGGCTGCTTGCATGTGATCTCCAAATCAGCTCTCAATCATCATTTAGTCATGCATGCAATCATCTGCATAGTCAATCAATCAATGAAGGGATGATGTGTTCTTCCAAGAATGGATTCTCCAAGCCATGTTGTGGTCAATTCACCTTCTTGGGTTGCACCAGAAACTTGCTAGTTAATTCGCTCCTCTTATGCTGATGGCTGCACCCGGATTGAATAAGGCTTGGTCATAATCTGCTGAGCATGCATCCATGCATGGAATCTCCAATCAATAAGTCATCTTTCAATCCATGCAACTACCAAGCTTGCAACCCAGTTTCCTTCCATATGATAGCTCCTTGCCAAGATAGCTTAATAGCGAACCTTCCAACTGTAGCTCCAGAAATATCTTCTTCTCATGTGGAATGTCTACAATGTCGTTGACTACCCTCATGCCTTTGACTTGTCAACTGTCTAGTTGTCTTGACTTGGTCAACTCCCATCATAGCTTCTTGCCAAGGCTGATTTCCATGAAGTCTTCAAGCTTTCTATGAAGTCCTCTAGCATGCTTTGACTTTGTCAACTTGCCACGTCAGCTTGTGTCACATCACCATGTGTCAAATAATACCAACTAACCTGCTTCAGCACTAACACTATGTTTTCCCTATTCTTTATTGAATCGAAAGGGGAATGGCTGGAGATGTAGATTCTGCATCCCAGGCCTATGGGGGTGTGATCCGATCTCATCCTTGGGAAGGCCGTTTGCCAAATTTTGGGGAATTCCAGGAGCCATGAAACTTAACTTCGAGATTCATTCAAAGACAGCCTATAAATACATAAGTTCTCCATGTGACAGGCATGCAAGTTAATCACTTCTTTCAAGTTTTCTCAATCAATGCCTTGGCTGTAGCAGCACCTATCTGTTGGCCTCCTTTTTTTTTTTATTCTACTGCTCCCACACTTAGCTTCTTGTGTTGTATTTCTTCCATTATTTTATAACTTTAATTTCACTGCTCATTATCTAACACTGTTCAATTAGCAGCATTTGCTTCTAAATTGTTCTCCGTCCCTTATAATATAGGAAACTCGAACAGGCTTTTGTGAACTTAGTACCTTTTTAAGTATGTGAATGTCTTGTGATGTGAATTAAAGTGTTCTAGGGTTCTTGTTCATATATGCAGCTTAATAATTCTCTTTTTTGAAAAGGTAGATAAACCACATATTTATTGATGGTTAAAAAGTTGTGAGACAGACATTCCTGTGATTACAAAATAAAATTGACAATTGAGCAGCTTAATAATTCTTAATTTGCTAAAATGTCATATTAACATGAACTGTTTTCTTTTACTAAAAAAAACATGAACTGTTTTCTTGTCAAGGGAGAGCACAAAGCTGTGTGATAACCAGGTTACTCATTAATCCATGAGAAAGCTATAGATAAAAATACAACTTTTGCAGTACTGTGAACTATTCTAATGGAATTATGCATTCTGTGCATTGTGTTTCCACAGGAAACTTGTGCATGGCAAAACCTTGGACTATACTCAATAACAGTGCAATTTTCTTCCTGCAAGTATAGTAATTACTCTCCGGTCACGAATGGCGGCTATTGTTTTTATCTTAATACTTCAATGTCCCACGTCAGTCTGGTTACAAACATTTACCAAAAAGACCATCAGATGGGAAACTGGACCTGCCACTTCAATGGATCTGGCTTGATTACTATCACTGATCAAAGTAAGCATTGGATTTCTAGTTCCATTTAACTGAATCTGGTAAGAAGCTAACTTATGCATCCTTGCAGGTTATGACAACTGCACATAAGCATGAATGGAAATGAAACTGAAGCTCAATTGAATGGAGGCCCATTTTTTTCACACCATGGTACTGATGACAATTGAGGATCATACTAAATCACCACTGTTACTGTTAGAGTATGCATTTGAAATTATTAAATACCTTTCTGAAGTTTGATCAAGAGAATTGAACCTTACGATGTGATTGGCCAGAATTTAAGGATGATGGTTACGTCTAAAACTGATGATAATTTACAAAAAGTGAAAGATCGTATATAGATTGTACAATTACCGCAAATCTGTCAATCAGCAGAATATACTAGGTTCACCATAAACTTTACGAGTACTCAGTAATAAAGTATACCTTTTCACTTGGAATCAAATGAAAAGGTATACTTTCTACTAATCAAGCATGATGAAACCTAGTCTTCGAAGTAAGGGGAAAACTGCTTAAAGCCCACAGATAATTAGAAACTCTGTTGAATTGGAAAAGTGCACCATCTCTTTCACACTCTTTTTCAGCAGACGAATCGTTGAGAATTTGATTACATATCTGTATATGAACTCTTCCATCAGTGGATGTGCGTAGTGTTGTCCCTCTTTGTATTGCAATTTTTCCCAAAGTATGCTATAATTCAGTGTTGGTCTGATAAAGATTATAACTAATTGTTTTTCAGTGTCTATTGGAGCTGTCTTTGTCAAGACTTCTGGAAAACACTACTCTCCATTTGCTTGAGAGAGGGCCCTTCATAACGTGCTCTCAAGGACTTCAATTATATGAGCCCTCAGAGAAAACAACCCAAATAGAAGTATAGAAAGCCGATAAAATTTTTAAAGTTATTACATTTCAAGTGTCCACTTCATCGACATTCAAGAGAAGATAAGTATTACCCTTCTTGCCAACCACCTCATTGCTCTCATACCATTTGCAGATACTAAGTTGAATGCCAACCACCTCACTACAGAAATTAAAAGCAACCTTAGATGAATTTAATTAGTCAAAGGATTCCTTCTCTTTGACTTTGATGCAACATAAGAATTAGAAAACTTGTTATGTTTGCCATCTCAACCACCACATATATATAACCCCCTCGATTCCATTAAGAGTCAGATGTTTTTAAATGCCGTATATATATACTTCTTCTGTTCAATGGACGAGAAGAGGATGTTTTCTGACATCGAAGTTTCTTTAATTAAACACATGTTAAGATGAGATTAACTCTATAAACTATATCATTTGAAAGTTCAGTTCAACTGGATATTATGAAAGACATGATACTCAAACCTCCATTTGTGCTTAGTTTTTTAAAGAAAAACATTGATGGGATCCAAGTCATGTGCTCTTTATTAGGAAAGCTTCACACTAACATGAGAATGACAGTCACTAGTTGAGAAAGGAAAGAGAGGAAACCATAAGTGAGAGAGAAAAAAAAATGAAGAAAAAAAAAGGAATTTCTGAACTTTTGCAATATTCTCTTCTTCTTTCTTTCAACTCAAACAGAATTATATTCTCATTTTTATGTTAGAAAAAATGCTAACTTTTGTATGAGACTTGGAGCTCAGCGGAGAGAAACAGTGGATGGACTGAGTTCCCACCACGGGGATTTCAAATTTTAGGCTTTCTAACGGCTTAGTAAATTCAAAGAAAGTATAGGGGCATAATGGACATATTATATGAAGGTCACAGGTCTATATGAAGAGGTCACTTGGCCTTTGCCTAGATTGCCCTCTTCCTCCTCTGCTCTTCGTTGTTAGATATTTATCTCTCTCTCTCCTTCGGTGGCGTAAAGGAGTTTCCTTTGTTGACGAAACGAGGGAGGAGATGGAGATGTTAGAGTTGTGCAGGGAGCTACCCAAAATTGAGCTTCACGCCCACCTCAATGGCTGTGTCCGGGACTCCACCCTTCTGTGCGTTTCTTCATCTTCTTCTGGTTTTATCTCTGCATTCCTTGTGAATTATTGTTGATTTATTGGATGGTCTGATTTTCTTAGCATGTTCTTGCCTTTTAATCTCTTCGCAGTTGCTTTTGAGGTGGTTTGAGTTTCTCTCTTTTTGGTTCTCTTGTTTTTTTTTTTCATGAAAAGGCAATGGCTTTGTTCTTTCTTTCGGTAGCATGTGTTGCAAGTATGAGGTTTCTTGCTTCTGAGCGGTAAAGTTGAGACATTTGTGGGTTTTTTCCCGATTGGGATGATTTTGGAGTGCCGTAGTGCATTTAAGTAGCAGCATTTTGTTCAGTTAATTGGTTTCTGTTTTCCTGATGAGTTATTAATCTTCTTGAAGTTTTCCTGGTTGTGATTGCCAGAATTTGCACATTATGGTTGTCATTGAGAATCCATCAAAGTCTGGTACATGCATATTCACTTGAAAAGATGTATACATGCCATCCCTTTCACAAACACACACACACACACACAAAAAAAGAGAAACAAAATCATACTTCTATTGAAAGATATATGAGTATGATCCTTTTGTTCCATTCTTAATGGTCTTTCAATTTCATTTTACAGAGAGCTTGCAAAACTTTTGGGTGCTACAGATGTGGAGGATGTGATATTGAAGAGTATGTCTGCATAATATCTAGTTGTTAATTCCCTTGGATTACCTATGATCTTCAAATAACTGCTTCTGGTTTTATTAGAAATACACTTTTATGATTGTCTTTGTACCATGTTACTTGTACTTTTTTGAGCTGATATTTTTAATCTTGTATGGTTTTATATGGTTGTTATTATGCAAAAGTCCACATCATCCATGTTATTCTTCTTGGTCAAATTTGATTGCCATTGGAAATAAAGCCATCCAAATACAACTCACCATTTATAAGTAATAGAGTAATAGAACTTCACTTACAAATGTATATCCATGCCTTTTACTTCCTAAACTTCCAATTTCTCTGCAAAGAAAAACATACAAAAAAATCCTAGAAGTATTACCATTTATTATTTGACAGAGCAGTGAATCTATGCTATGTTCTTTTTAGCAAACCAACATGCACTGTGCTTAGGGGTATCCTCTTGCAACTGAATTGGAGATGATAGATGAACATTATTAACCTTTGTGCAGAAGGCCGATCTTTGAAAGAGTGCTTCCAGCTTTTCGACCTCTATCACATACTTACAACTGATCATGCAATATTGACAAGAATCACACAGGAAGTATGTTTGATGCACTCTTACATAGTCTTTGTGCTTTCCATCTAATCATACTTTGGCACAGGTAATTGAAGATTTCGCATCTGAGAATGTTGTTTATTTGGAGCTAAGAACAACACCAAAGGTATCCCATGCCTTACAAATGCTATTATCAATTCAGCATCTCATATTGTCATAAGAAAAAATATTAATGCCTTCTTTTTGGTTCTTACAGAAAAACGAGGCAAAGGGAATGACCAAGCGCTCCTACATGGAAGCAGTTATTGATGGTTTAAGAGCCATTGATACTGTTGAAGTTGCTTTCCTTCCTGCTGCAAATTCTGAGAATTTGATAGGATCTCTCCCAAATGATATTACACATAATGAAACTCAGAGAAAAAAGATTTTTGTGCGCCTTCTACTGAGTATTGATCGTCGTGAGACAACTGCAGCAGCAATGGAAACAGTATGCTGGTTTTTTTTCCCCTTCAAATCATCATGTTTTCTCAAAGATGCTCTGTTTCTCTTCGCTCTGCTTGATTTAATTTTTTTTTTCTTTTTCTAAATTCAACTACTATGCCAAGGTTTTCCATTTGACAGGTCAATCTGGCATTGGAAATGAAGGACATGGGTGTAGTTGGGATTGATCTTTCTGGTAACCCCGAAGTTGGTGAATGGTAAGCATATCAAGCATGCAATTGGAATAGATTGAGTTGCTAGTATTGTATATAGAAAAGATACTTAATGCTTGTTCTGTCTTCTTGTCTCAGGCAAACTTTCCTACCAGCTCTACAACATGCTAAGGAAAAGGGGCTTCCTGTTACCCTTCATTGTGGAGAGGTGTGTGAGAATTCTTAGATTCTGCCATTAGTTGGTGAATCTATTCTCTAGCTTTGTCTGATAACTTTATCTACCAACTTTATCCTTCCAGGTACCTAACAACAAAGAAATACATTCGATGCTGGACTTTTATCCTCAGAGGATTGGACATGCTTGCTACCTAGAAGAGGAACACTGGAAAAAGTTGAAAGCCTCCAAAATTCCAGTTATATTTCCACTAACTCCCTCTTTTGTGTTTTAGGACTAAGGAATAATACACTGCAAGTATCTTTTGGTGTTTGTAATGGCATGTTATGATTATCACTCCTTCAGGTTGAGATATGTTTGACTTCCAACTATCGAACTGAACGGATCTCTACAATCAAAGAGCATCATTTTGGTTAGTTCTATAATTTCAAGTGTCCTGTGCCAAACCAAAACAAATTCTTTCCAAACAGATTGAATTTGGTAAATTCAGCATTGACAATCTCTTGTGATCTCCATGTAGCTGACCTTTACAATGCAAACCACCCGGTATCCCTGTGCACCGATGATGTTGGATTATTTTCCACTGATCTAACAAAGGAGTATGATCTTGCTGCTTCCACGTTCGGTAGGTCAATGAATGTACATCTGCTTCTTATTCAGGTTATTACCTAATCTTTAACTGATATTGCTTCTCTTTGTTGAAAATTTCCAAGGTTTCAACAAGGAAGAAGTGTTCCAGCTATCCCGAAATGTCATCAAGTTCGTGTTTGCTGATGATGATGTGAAGAGAACTCTTGCAGCGATCTATGATGCTGCTGAGAAAAGATTCATGCCTTGAGTTGTCATGCTTCAAAAATAATGAAAAAAAGCTCAGGTTCACTTGTGATGTTTTTTGTGAGTGTTCCTTGATTGCTTTACAAATAGAAGAAAGTTAAATAGTAGTACAGTATGAACTAATTGGCTGATCTGAATGATTAGGGATGTTCTTATTCTTCAGATGACAGTACCCCATTGATCAATACAACTTTATTTTGCCCTTTTTAACCCATTTTACCATTATATTCCCCTGGTATGATTCTCTGATTTGATAAGTGAATGTCGCATAACACAGTAGCATGCAAAAGCTCGAAATTGACCATTGACAAGTGTAGTTGTTGTCATTTGTAAGCACCGTTCATTAATGCAGGCACCAACTAGCTTTTCTCATGAAATGAAAAACTCTAGATTCCCCTGCTTATGCTGATGAGTGGCAGCACCTTCAACCATATCATTTTAGCAAAAGTACTAGCAAAAGTACTCCATTCATATTAAAAACTTATGTTTAAGGAACTAGTGTTTCGGCACATCTTGAAATTCAGACAAAATATGAAACATGAACTGTCAGGGCAAATGTAAAACCACACCCCAGTGGAAGTGGCAAAAGGAATAGCCAGCAGAGGTGATTAATTGTTTGATGAGTTCTAGGGCTTCCACGGGCTATTTTTTCTCATTGTTCTCCAGCTCCCTCCTCAACTGTATAGAGAAATCATCATTCACATCATCATCATCCCAATCGTCTTCCCATTGCTGCAATCCTTCTTTGCCTTCCTCCTTATCATCCCATTCTGCAAAAATAAGATGAGACCAAATCAGGACTTTTACTTCAGCTGGCATCTGGTCCAAAAAAATAAAATCAAAACAAGTCTGTGCAGTTTAGATAAAACTAACAAGACTTTAAAGGGAACAAGTCAGTAATCCAATTGAAATGAGATACCAGTTAACAGGAAGCATTGTCCCATCAATAGGATTTAAGAAGGAAATCCCCATGTCTATTCATACTCATAATATTCTAAAAAAATATATAGAAAAATGATAGGCCCAGATATGAACATAACTGTGACCACAGATTCATGTAGTTGAGCGATGTTGTAGACATTGAGTAAAGTCAATGTTCTCTCAACAAATTTGCTAGAAGTATTAGTTTGAGATATATCGGGTGGTCTTCAAGTTTGATAGCAGATGATAGTACATGAATGGAAAATACAAGTAGGAGTACTATACAGGTATGATGATACAACTCCATCTTTTTGCTTTGGTCAAAGTCATGACTGAACCACATTTCCATGGTTTTAAGAAAGTGTAATTTCTTCCAAATTCTGCTCAGATTACTCAATTCTCACTCCAGACACCAGGTTATATACTTGTATAGCTTTTGCAAGTGAGAATTGACTAGGAAACTAAGTGAGCCATAGGGTAAACACTTTTTTAAGGTTATGACCAAATTACAGTAAATAAAAAACTAGGAGAATTGCATGTACCAAGAGAAATGCAAAATAGTTTTTACTGAATGCAGACTGCATCCACAATACTCCAGAATCCATCTCTAAATGATGAATCTGATGGGCAAAATGAAGTTATCAGGCCATGCTAATCAATTATATATTACATAATAGACTCTTGCTAAACTTCCAAAAGGATATTACCTCTCAATTATAGATCGTATGATAAACAAGGAGAATAGCATGCACCAGAGATGCAAATTAAAACATAGCTTTAATGAATGCAGACCACATCCACAGTTCTCTGAAACACATCTCTAAATGATGAATCTGATGGACACAGAGCCAAATCCTAAGAACTAATGCAAAAAAAATTGCACAAAGTGAAGTTGTCGGACCATACTAATGAAGCATATAAACAAAATACATTCTTGCTAAACTTCCAACAGGATCTTTACATTCTTGCTAACGAAGCATTGTCCAATCGATAGGATTTAAGAAGCAAATCCCCATGTTTATTCATAATCATAATATCCTAAAGAAAAATATAGAAAAATGATAGGGCACATCTACAGTACTCTAATGTAGCTTTGTCCAATCAATAGGATTTAATGGGCATAGTTTTAATGAATGCAGACCACATCTACAGTACTCTGAAACACATCTCTAAATGATGAATCTGATGGACACAAAGACAAATCCTAAGAACTAATGCAAAAAAAATGCGCAAAGTAAAGTTGTCAGACCACACTAATGAAGCATATTGTTGTGTGAAAAACCATGAAAGACACTGAAGAAGATTAAAAGAAGAATTAGAGAAAGGTTCAGGATGATGAACAGTAGAAGAGGAAGGCTCAGGGATGATGAACAGTAGTGGCAGTCCAGACAGGTTCGATATTGTTGGAGTTCGTTGAGACAGTTGGAGAGGAACCTACGACGTGGCGATCCTTTATTTGTCCAGCTGTCTAGAGTGGACCCAGTTACTTAAACACAACCATCATCCACCGTTCATCATGCAAAGGTTGAGATATCTAATCTCAACCGTAGCTTACATCTCTACAGGTTTTATATTGTAACAGAACACTGAATTAGTTTTCAGTTTTGCAGTTGCTTGAATGAAATCATTTCCCTCTCTCTTCTCTTCTCTTCATTTCTCTTGTCTTCTCTTCCTTTCTTAATCTCGTGTTCTTTCCAAACCCTAATTCCCGCATCACATATATACAAAATACATTATTGCTAAACTTCCAACAGGATCTTTACATCTTAATTATATAGATTTTATCATAAATACACTAATACTTAGGCAAGAAAGATCATTCACATACGTTTAGCCAGTATAATTTGTATATAGGTAAGACTAAAGTTGTCCGTTCTTGACATGGATTCAGAAGTTAAAATATAATTCAACATTGCAACAGGTCAAAGACTTATTTTTCTTGAAAATAAACAGGATTCTAGAAAAAAAAGTGATCAACTTCTTTCAGGATGCATCCAAGGATCATGCCCCAAAAGTCAACAGTAATGCATCCATAAGCCTAACCATACGTCCAACGCTACAAATTTCACCACAATTCAATCCAAATCGGTCAATAAAAGGACTAATTACAAAAGAGGGAGAGAGAGAAAGAGAGAAAAGCAAGGTTACCTTCATCGACCTCAAACTCCTCAAACTCGTCGTCATCCTCGAAGAGATCAATCTTGGCGTCCTCTACCGCAGCGGGCTTGGTCTCGGTAGCCATCTGAGACGAAAATCAAAGGAAAACCTACAATGATTGATAGAAAAATCACCTAATTTCAGAGAAAAATATGCCAGGAAAATCAAAATGCATCTAGGGTTTTGGTTCTCGAAGCGGGGGAGAAACCCTACCTCACAGAACAATGACCAGCTTCGACGGGGCAAATGCTCGTCGCGGAGTATAATAAAATGGCCTCATAGCGGATCCGGGTAAAATCCGAAATCATCTCGTAACGGATTCGGGGTAAAACCCGATCGAGTTGTACTGTATGTGAAACTTGAGTGGATGCGGATTATAATTATTAGATCCGAATCCTAACGGCAACGTGTTGTTTCCTTATCGGATGCTTTCCAACAGTGCCGTAAGCGTGAAGGCACGGACTCTGTAAAACTCTTGAATATCAGGGTCAATTCCGGAACTACGTCGAAACGACGAAAGAATGAAACGAAACAAAATGAAATCCCACACTCCTCCCTTCTCTCATCGGCGTCCTTGCCGATCCTTCTGTCCCGCCATCTCTGGCCATCTGAAACCCTAACCCTCGAGATCTGCCATCAATGGCAATTTCCTGGGGCCTCGGATGGAAGCGCCCCTCCGAGGTCTTCCATCTCCTACTTGACTACGGTGAGCTTGACGACGACCCGTCCGCCGACCGTGAGCCGTCACAGTCGTTCCCGCCGCCTCCCCGCATCTCATCCTCCGGAGACCTTGGCTTCCGGATCGACCTCGATTGGCTCGCCGGCGATGACGAGGACCAGGTCGCGCTCAGGCTCCAGTCCCAACTCATGGTCGCCTTACCCCCTCCTCAGGACTCCGTTGTACTCGATCTTCATCCTAATGCCAATGCCGATGCTGGTGTTGATGTCGATCTTGATAATGGGGTCACAGTGGACATGAAGATCGTGACTCGGAGGGAGCCGCTGAGGGCAATCAGGATGTATAGGACCGTCGGATCGGGGCAGCAGAGCGATGGGGTTGGGGTTTTGACGAGGTTGCTGAGGTCCGACCTGCCGTCTTCTGGGTCTGGAGAGAGTATCTTGGATCTGGCGGAACATTGGATGGGCGTGACCATGCTGGATTTATCTGGTTGTGGTTTGTCGGTGAGTAGTCACTGATGTTATTTTGATATAATTCTTTAGAATGGAACGATGATTTCTTTGTTTGGTGGTCAGGTATTGACATTACTTTGAGACAAGGTCTCTGTGTTTTATTGGCCTTGTTGATTGGTTGTAGCGTGCAGAAATATTTTTCAGATTTTAGTCTGATAGTCTTTCCTTGTTTGCAGTCAGTAGAGTAGTTGCATGGTTGTTTTACCATATTCTGGGTTTTTATGGCTGCATTAGGGCTAGATTCATGCCACATGACAATTGGGTATGAAAATGTTCCAAAGCTCAAATATTTTTTAAACCTTCTTGCACAAATGTGTCCCATTCTTCATATTGCTTTCATACTTTCTTTTGGATTATATGCATTCAGGTAGTACTTTTATGAGTTGCTGCTTGTGAGAAAGATGGAAGAGAGTAATATCCAGCATTCACTTATAATGAATTGTGACATGGGGCTATTAGTAGTCTGTTAAAACCAACAGGCTTCTTTGCAATGTCAACTTTTTTTTATTAATGGTCTGCCAAAAAGTGTAGCCTCTAATAGGCATTTAATCATGAAAATTTTACAGGTACTTCCAGTGGAGTTGACAAAACTGCCACATCTTGAGAGGTTATCTCTTGATAACAATAAGCTGCCACTTTTACCACCTGAGCTTGGTCAGTTGAAAAGATTAAAAGTCCTTAGGGTTGACAATAACATGCTGGTTTCTGTCCCTGGTAAGCTCAAACCCTTGATGACAGTAACTCAGCAGATTGGCTTTTATATTTTTTTAACTGAATATTTTCTGATTATTCTTTCGATGAAATGCTTAAGCAGCTGAACTGAGGCAGTGTGTTGCCCTAGTGGAGTTATCTTTAGAACATAACAAACTTGTCCGCCCACTCCTTGATTTCAG
The DNA here is from genome assembly GCA_026586065.1 of Dioscorea zingiberensis. Classification (NCBI taxonomy): domain Eukaryota; kingdom Viridiplantae; phylum Streptophyta; class Magnoliopsida; order Dioscoreales; family Dioscoreaceae; genus Dioscorea; species Dioscorea zingiberensis. Next base: position 67,991,638 of record CM048819.1, on the reverse strand, counting down.
GTCAGTCAGTTACCATAGAAATTTTTTGAGCCTTTGCATATTATAATGCTTCTGTGTTACCAAATGTACCATTTCTTTTCTTATTTCATGGCAGAGCTATGCCCGAGCTTTGTGTTCTAAGACTGTTTGGTAATCCTCTTGAGTTCCTTCCAGAGATATTACCACTTCACAATCTCCGTCATCTTTCTCTTGCTAATATAAGGATAGAGGCTACTGAAAATATAAAAACAATTAATGTTCAGATAGAGGTAATGGTTGCCCTACTGAAGACCTTATCAAACTTCATTAAGAATTTTTCATGATAAAAACCCCTTTTGGTTGTGCCAGACGGATACCAGCAGCTCGTATTTTATTGCATCAAGGCACAAACTAAGTGCTTTCTTTGCTCTTGTGTTCCGTTTTTCTTCTTGCCATCATCCTTTGCTAGCATCTGCACTTGCTAAACTCATGGAGGATCATAGCAACCGGATAGCTATCAGCAAAGAAGAAAATGCTGTCCGACAGCTTATAAGTATGATAAGTAGTGATGATCGTCATGTGGTATGTAGTGAAACATCCTTTATTATCCAATTGATATGCTTTTGTTCTCTTCAACAAACTGATATAAATGTGTTGCAGGTCGAGCAAGCGTGTTTTGCTCTTTCTTCACTTGCAGCCGATGTTTCTTTGGCAATGCAGTTGATAAAATCAGACGTTATGCAGCCTATTGAATCGGTTTTGAAATCAGTTGACCCAGAAGAATTGATTTCAGTGCTGCGAGTTGTTGTCACCTTGGCTTTTGCTTCTGATAGTGTAGCTCAAAAGATGCTGACTAAAGATGTTTTAAAATCACTAAAAGCTCTTTGTGCACACAAGAATACAGAGGTAATGATCACTAGATGTAATTGTAGTCAGTCCAGCATTCCTCTTTTTTGTCTCTTTGTGTCTTCACAATTTTTTATGTGTCTAAGACTCTCATTGGGTTTCCTTGATTAGGTGCAACGGCTATCTCTATATGCAGTAGGTAATCTAGCTTTTTGTTTAGAGAATCGTCGCACCCTAGCCCAATCTGAAAGCTTGCGTGAACTATTACTACGCCTTACTATGGTACATGATCCACGTGTGAGCAAGGCTGCAGCACGTGCTTTGGCAATTCTAGGTAATCTATTTATTAATTATTTTTGTATCGAAGTTATTTTCTCCATTGTTCAAGAGGATTTATTCATTGGTTTCAATTCAGGAGAGAATGAGAGTTTGCGTCGAGCAATAAGAGGAAGGCCTGTGGGGAGGCAAGGATTGCGCATACTTTCAATGGATGGGGGTGGCATGAAGGGACTGGCTACTGTCCAGATTCTTAAGCAAATAGAACAAGGAACAGGAAAACGCATACATGAAATGTTTGACCTCATAGGTGGCACATCTACCGGCGGCATGCTTGCAGTTGCCCTTGGAATCAAACAAATGACCTTGGATCAGTGTGAAGAAATTTACAAAAGATTGGGTAATACAAAATTAACTCATATCATTTTGTCTTGTTTGCAATTGACCTCTCATACTTATTTCTTTCCAGGAAAGCTTGTGTTTACTGAACCCATCCCAAAAGATGAAGCTGCAACTTGGAGGGAGAAGCTGGATCAACTTTATAAAAGTTCATCCCAGAGCTTCCGTGTAGTTGTTCATGGTTCTAAAGTATGAATCCCGGATCTTTTAATTTCTGATTTAAGTTTTATGCTGCAAGATGACTTAACTTGAAATTTATTGCAGCACAGTGCAGACCAATTTGAAAGGCTGCTCAAAGAGATGTGTGCTGATGAGGATGGTGACCTTTTGATAGAGTCTGCTGTGAAGGCTATTCCAAAAGTTTTTGTGGTCTCAACTTTAGTCAGCGTTATGCCAGCTCAACCATTTATCTTCCGAAACTATCAGGTTTGTTCTTTCTTCCCTTTTAAGAGGTTTGGATCAAATCAGTCCTCTGTGACAGAAATTTATATTTTCACTTCAAATGATCATCATATTGATGCAACTGCAATGGCTTTACAATATCAGAATCAGTAGTCAAGTAGATTTTGCTTGTCTGAATCAGCTTTCTATAAGATAAACCAAAGTTACAAGGACATTGCTCCATCATTTTTTGTCCACATAAGAAACAAATGATCATCTTTAGCCACTTCTGATGTGCATCGCTCCAACCTTCATTGGGTGCAACTGTCTTGTTCATAGTCTTTGCACAACATCTCTAGGCCCAGATCTATGGAAGGGCAAGACAATTTTGTAATATCTGTAATTTGTTTTAGGGGAAGGGTTGTTATGACATGCTTATGATCCTTTAATGTTTTTTAAATATGTGTGATCTCTATACGGGAATTGTTCTGGTTATATTACACATAGATGGCACCTTCTTGATGCTGCTCTATAATTGTGTTTTTCATGATTTACAATATCTTTCGTGAGCTTCATTAAAAAAGCAAAACCTTTTTTCTTTATTTTGGATGTCTTTTGGATCTGCAAATATTAACTTATGCATACCATCTAGTATCCGGCTGGCACTCCTGAGATTCCTTCAGGAATGCCAGAAAGTCCAGCAATTGGTGCAATTGGATCTACTACTCATAGTGCTCAACTTGGCCGTCGAACTGCTTCCATTGGAAGCTGCAAACATCATATATGGCAAGCAATAAGAGCATCATCTGCTGCTCCATATTATCTTGATGATTTCTCTGATGGTATACCTTTTGACTCTAGATTGTTATCTTACTATTGCTCTGATTTGGTATTTATGTTGTGTCCATATGCATAGAGCAACTTAAAATTTAACCTTGGCAGATGTTCAATTATTATATTCTCTTCATGCAATTAACTTCAGACATTAATCGCTGGCAAGATGGAGCTATTGTAGCCAATAACCCTACTATTTTCGCCATAAGAGAAGCACAGCTTTTATGGCCTGATGCTCGAATTGATTGTCTAGTTTCGATCGGATGTGGTTCAGTTCCTAATAAGGTAATATTCCTCAATCCTCATACTCTATACTCAAGAAGTCATTTCAGATTTCTATTGATAATTTCTCATCTTTTTCTCTGGTAATACACTATAGATCTCTTTATTTATAAATGTTCTGTTTGTATATCGTGAGCTCTTCCCATTGATGAGAAATTAATTTTTGTCTGGAAGGCATACCATAACTATTTACTTGCATACTAACTGTAATATTGGTTTCACGATAAATCATGATTGTTGGTAATTCTTATGGCATGCACGAATACAGATGTACAATATATACTGATCTGAGGAGCACAAATGATGAACTGGCTTAAACCACCTTCATATGTATATGTTGAATGTTGTATTGGTCCAAGTAAATCCATTATGTATAAAATAAGAGATAAAGAAGTTGAAATATTTCATGATCTTACTGAATGGTTCAGAAAAAGGGTTACTCCATTTTTTCTTGTATATGATATGTTCCTAAATGAATTTAATCTTATCCTATTTTTATTCGAAAAAGAGTAATTCAAGTTGTTTATTTCGAAAATATCAGAAAAATGTATTTTCTGATCTGTTTCCCTATCTTGATGGTCATGTTCAGGCACGGAAAGGTGGTTGGCGTTACCTGGATACAGGCCAAGTGTTGATTGAAAGTGCATGTTCAGTTGATCGTGTGGAGGAAGCACTAGATACTTTAATGCCCTTGCTTCCTGAAATGCATTATTTCCGGTTTAATCCAGGTGAATTGTCAGTTGTGAAGGCTATCTTATCTTTTCCACTATAAGTTGAAGGAATTTGTCCTTGCTTGTATCTCTTATCCTTTAACAAAGAACTCTAGTGGTTGATTGTGGTTCTTGATTTCTCCTCGTCACATTAATTTCAATGAAGCTTTTTCTCTAGCTCCTCCTTAATGTCTTATTCAAAGTATTGGAATATTATTGTATACAGTTGATGAAAGATGTGGTATGGAGCTAGATGAGACTGATCCTGCTGTCTGGCTCAAGTTAGAAGCTGCAACTGAGGAGTTCATACAGAAGAATTCTCAATCTTTCAAGAATTTATGTGAGCTTTTGGTTCCAAGATATCAGAATGAAGAAAAAGCACTAGACAAGTCAAAATCCTTAAACTTGTCTAAGAAGCCCTCAAGTGCAGGTGTTTCCCTTGGAAACCTTAATCTTCATTCCTTCACCAAATGTTGTTGTATTAAGATAAGTATTATTCTGGTCTTACCTTTCTGTCACAATAGGAGAGTTGATCAACTTGTTGCTTCTGTTTGCAGACGTTGATGAGAACAGTCCTTCATTAGGTTGGAGGCGGATGGTACTCCTTGTTGAGTCTCTATATAGTTCAGATACTGGAAAGGTGATTCACCATGCTCGTTCACTAGAGACATTTTGTACTCGTAATGGTATTAGATTGTCCCTCACAAGTCATTCATCGGGATTTTCCAAGCCTGTGACTGCATTCCCTACACCATTTACATCACCGTTATTTACTGGAAGCTTTCCCTCAAGTCCACTTGTATATAGTCCTGAATTTGGGCCCCAGAGAATAAATCGAATTGACTTAGTCCCTCCACTTAGTTTGGATGGGCATCAATTTGGGAAGGTATCAGCATCTCCACCATCATCTCCATTAGCATCCAGGCAGCCTTCTATACCTGTTCTATCACTGCATGAGAAGCTGCAGAATCTGCCCCAGGTCGGCATTATACATTTGGCGCTTCAAAATGATTCAACAGGCTCAGTTTTAAGGTCAGAAATATTTTCTTAATTTCTGAAAATAGCATCTGATGCAGATTTAAGTTTTTTCTTTGCAACGAGTGGAAATATGATGTGGTAGTATGTAATCAGTTGGCAGAATGATGTCTTTGTGGTTGCTGAGCCTGGAGAGCTTGCAGATAGGTTCCTTCAGAGTGTCAAGATTAGCTTGTCATCAATGCTCCGTGGCCACCGCAGAAAGGATGTCTGTTCCTTAGCTAAGGTTCAATCTGTGGCTGATTTAGTTGCACAATGGCGCTATTTCCAAGTTGGAGGTATATTCCACCGCTATATAGGACGCCAAACACAAGTATGTGTTATATTTTCTCAGTTTAATTACTGAAACATCTTGTTGCTTTTATTACTGAAAAGAATAATCAAAATTTATGAAGGTCATGGAGGACAACCAAGAAATTGGTGCGTTTATGTTTCGAAGAACAGTTCCTGCCATTCATTTAACTGCTGAGGATGTTCGTTGGATGGTAAGCTACACTGACTGAAAAAATAAGAATATATTTTCTATAGCATTGAAATTATCATTCCTGCATTATATATGGCCTATCTAGTAGAATATCTAAACTCTGAAGAGGTTGCAAGGTGTATTTTTCATGTAATTGATTTCTTTTAAAATATGTGCTGGTTAAGGTTCTCAGTATTATTCTTGTGGCACTTATGGGTCTTTAGAGCACCCTGTTTTTAAGCTGAGAAATGAAAGTACTAACGCATTCTCTCCTCATGAATTTCCCAGGTTGGTGCATGGAGAGACAGAATTATAATCTCCACTGGTAAATATGGTTTACCTCCAAGTATGGTCAAGGCTTTCCTAGATTCAGGTGCAAAAGCTATCATATCATCATCAATCGAACCTCCTGACACAGAACAAATACCGTTTCAAGGACCAGGTGAATATAATGGCCTCCAAAATGGCAAGTTTGTCATTGGAGACGATGAACCTGAGGATGAAGAACCAGCAGAACCAGCCAGTCCTATCAGTGACTGGGAAGACAGTGACCATGAGAAGTGTGGTGACAGTCAGTCCATGAATTGGATGGATGAAGATGAAGAGGAGCTATCACGGTTTGTTTGCCTTTTATATGATAGTTTGTTCCGGGAGGGGGCAAGAGTTGACACTGCTTTGCAACAAGCACTCCGCATGCATCCAAAGTTAAGATACTCTTGCCATCTACCAAATATACTATAATTGATAAATAAATTCATGCATATAGCAATTCAGTATAGATTGTTAGTACAGTGAGGAATAAGAGAAATCAGTCCAATTTTGGATATAGAGCATGTCATGTGACAATTAAAAAAGTTATTAGATATTCCTCTTCAATTAAAAAAAAAAGTTACTTTATATTCTGTTGTTCCATTTGTATGATTCAGCAAAAAGAGAAATGTTGATTTCATGTACAGACATACATACAGCAAAATTTTCAAGAATAAGCTTATGGTCAATCTGGAGCCATTTTTTTATTTCGTTAGTTTGGATTGGAGTCTGATGTTTTCATCTGTTTTAGAGGTTACTAGTTTCTATCTAATTTGGTAAAATACTTATGGTTGTCTTCAGTTGTGTTCTTTCCATGTGATTCTAATGGCAAGAAATGTTAGTTGTTACCCAAATTGAATAATTAAACAGATAGGATTTAAAAGTAAATCTAGTACTCTTAAGGTCTATAAGTTAACTTAATCAAAATATTTAACCTAGAGCTTAGTTAATATGATTATGCTGATCAGAGCTGAGCCTATTTTACACTGTGGCATTGACGCTAATCAGCTAAGGTCTGTCTCCTCACCAAAGCAAACAAAACCAGAGATGGATAGCTATATGCTAATGCCCAGACAAATATCAGGAAGTAAAGGAACAAAAACCAGTCAATTCAATCCAATGTGATCACAAGAAGAAAATGAAGATGACCCCATCCTCATTCAATCCCCACTTACTATTTGCAAAATAAGTGTTCAAGTGCAAGGCAAGCACCAACTGCCCCTCTTCCAAGGCAACCAAAAGCGGCAATGCTACAACCACTCAAGAACAACCACCCCTTCCTCTAAGCTACTCCACAGTGCACATTCTCTAATAAAAACTCAAGAGCATGAGCTCTAGCATCCTCACCAATGGCAGCGTCACCATCTCCAGTGGAAATTGGCACTCGAGGCACTGTTGCATCCTTGGTCTCCAAAGAGATTGAGTATTTTCAGAGACTTGATATCATTCATCAGGAAAGATCACAGAAGCCGAAGACAGTGATCAGAGACATGGTCTCCACTAATGGCGCTGTAACAAGGAACAGGAAGAAGAAGGTGGCCAGCAGTGGAGGATTCCTACCAAGCTTTTGCTCAGTAGTGAAGATCAGTAATGGTGCCATTAGAGCTGATAGAGTTGCAGGAAACAGCTACAAGAATCTGAGAACTGAAGGCAAAAGGATGACTCATAGCTAGAGAGTGAAATCTTCATGTAAGAAATTGCATCTTTCATCTCTGTTCTTATTTCTTATAGTTCTGGAACAGACACAACATGCAGAGATTAGGAGGAAATTCTAGAGTATACACATTTGCACTGATTTATTGCTTTGATTGAGATAACTGCATTACTTCTCCATCTAAGAAACTTAATCTGATACTGTCAAAAAAAAAAAAAGGAAACTTAATCTGAAAGATAAAGCAAGATAGAACTTAAAAGGGAATATGAAAGACCAAGTACTTCACTCAGTTGAGAACTCGAATAACATGACATGCTGGTATGTCTGGCCGGGCTCTACCACCATAGATGGGAAGTTTGGCTGGTTGATGGCATTTGGAAATCCTTGAGTCTCGAGGCACAATCCTGCATGTTTTTCATACTTTGCACCTCCTTTGCCTGTGATTCCACCCAAGAAATTCCCGGTATAGAATTGCACTCCTGGTGCATCAGTCCATAGATTCAGGATTCTAGAGCTTTTAGGATCCTTCACCTTGGCCACATGCTTCAGTCCCGATTTCTCTTCGCCACAGTCTAGGACATAGTTGTGATCATACCCTCCAGGAACTTCATGGATTCTGCTACCAAGCTTGTTCTCTTTTGTGAAATCAAATGGAGTATCGGTGACTGCCTTTATTTCACCAGTGGGGATTGAAGTCTCATCAACAGGGGTAATTTGAGAAGCCCATATTTGAATGGAGTGATCGAGAACATCACCGGAGTTGTGTCCAGCTAGGTTCCAGTATGTGTGCTGGGCTAAGCTGATTGGTGTAGGCTTGCTATGAGGCACCGCTTCCATGTCTAGTTTCAGTGAGGTACTCGAAGGAAGAGAATAAGTTGCAGTAATGGTAACATCTCCGGGATAACCTGCTCTCAACAATTAGAAAGAAAAACATATTAACTTTTCAACATTTTTTCCAGTTTTTTGAGAAAAGAGGAACTAAAGTTATACCTTCTTCACCATCCTTGCTGTGATATTTAAAGGTGATTGATGGGATTTGACCAGTTTTATGTTCAGTAACCTGCCACAGTACCTTGTTAAAGCCTTTATTCCCACCTGAAGAGTGATTTATTTTTTTGGTTAAGCAAGCATAGAATCACAGTTTCCAAACATTGATACGAATCAAGATTGCCTATGTAATATGCGCATTGTTGAACCTGCTAGATGTTTGATTTCAACAGTGCACTAATTATTCATGCATATTCAAGTGTGCCTACTCCAACCAAATCTTGAATAGCCATTACCTCCACACTCCACAAAACAATCAGAAGAACAGGTCACAACTAACAAGGTCTTGATATGAAGATTGGGAAAAGTGTTGGAATTCAAACCATCAATTCAGGCCCTCTAGAACATGCATACTGCTTAAAATGTGAGCATCAATGATCAGAATTCCATGCCACCTTTTTACTTATCAGTTCATTGACCGATCAAATAGAAAACAACAATTTTTTTTTTTTTTTAATAAGGTGGATAAACCACATTTCATTAAATATAATCCAGCATTACAGTCAAACGAACATCAAAGATAAACAAGAGTAATATAATGGTTTGTTCCGTCAACACCACATGGTGGCTAGTTTCCCGCAGACGACATGAAAACAACATTCATGTTCCAAATTCATTAGTTATTCATTTACTCCATTCATTGGTCTAAGACTCTAAATAGATACAAAGTTCAAATTCGGATAATGGAACAATATCCATTGCAGATGATGTACCGCTATGAGCAGCATATGCCACCATTCACAGACTACATTGGGATTTAATTCAGAAAAAAAAGTTATAAGCTTTCAAAAGTGTTGTGATTACCATGAAGACTGTTGGGTGGGTTGTTGATGGGCAAAGAGTACTCCACTCCATTGAGTTTAAACTTCCCTTCTTTAATTCGATTTGCCACCCGCCCAACAATGCAGCCAATGTATGCAGAGTTCCCATCCTGTCGATAATTCACATGAAGGCGCATCGGTTTGATATCAAAACAGAGATTTATCGAATAGAAAACCCTACTCAGAGAATGATATTGTTTTCATATAAGAGATGCTTGAAAAGCTCACCAGATAGGTATCAAGGGAGTCAAATCCGAGCACCACATCCGCGAGATCTCCTAAACCCCATGAATAAAAAAGATCAAAATCTAAACTTTATACATCAAACGAACAAATCAAAAAGGGCATAACAATAAGAAATGAAAAACCTTTAGCATCGGGGACGATAAGAGAGGTGATGGTGGCTCCCAAGTTGGTCAATTTGACGGTGATGGTGCCATTGCTCAGCTCGAAGAGCTCTGGTTTCCTCGATTCCGCCATTCTTCTCCGATCCAAAGCCTTTCCCTTTCTGGATGAACCAAAGTTGTTCGGGGTCTTATTGTTGGGCAGTTACATGAATATCCCGGGATTCGGAATAATCTTATTAGATATTTTTACATAAATACCCTTTAATTTTTTTAATTACAAATTTACCACTGGAAAGTACATATATTATTTATTTAGCTTTCACAATCTAAGGGGTATAAATGTGAAAAAATAAACAATATTTAAAATTAAAATACCTAGAATTGGTGAGTGCCAAGGATTTTAAGTTCTCCAAATAGTTAGGAGTTGAATTATAATTTTAAATAAATTTAATAAATACCCATTCCTTTCTCTTCTACATTTTTAAAAATTCTAGAATTTTAAATTTAAGGATTAGTTTTTATAATTCTACATTATATATATTTTTAGGGTTTTTACAATCAATAAATAAGATTATAAGTTTACAAGTTATGAAGTAGATTGGTTATATATCTCCAATCTTGTGATGCAGCACATAGTTCCAACATGCCAAAATTGATGCTAATCAAGTGAATTGTGAAGAGAAATCTAGGGATTACAAGGGAGGTAATACTAACTTTAAAAACGAGGAACCTATGGAGTAAACATTTGTGAAGGGATGGATCAACAATGGCAATCCAGCAAGACACATTGCATGGACCCCCAAAGGAAATGGGATGGGCACACAAGCCATGTACTATTATCAACTGATACATATTGTTATCATTATCATCAATTATGAGTTTAATGAAAATGATTTATTCACCAATTTCAAAAAAAAAAAACTGAATTGAATATCATTCACACATAATTTTAAAAAGTCAATAAACAGAGAAAACTTTACATGAAAATAGATGTCAACTTGTGTTTAAGAGCATCTTTTTATATAAAAAAAAAAGTAATTGTTAATATTATCACTAGCAGAATTGCAGTAATAAAATCAGTTTCTCTTAGGAAAAAAAAAGAAGAAAAATGCTAGTTATTAATGGGCTGCAATTAGACTGGATATTGGGCTAACTTTGGGCCTTGTTGACTTTTGTACTAGGGAGATTTAGCAACTGGAATGACTAAAGTACCCCTCGATGGAAAGCCCCTGGTCAAACCGAACAGCAACGGTCGAATGTAAGAAGAAGAGAGATCCCTGTTTTTTGGCGCGAAACGTGGACTCACTCCCCAGGAAATCAGCAGCTGAAAACTCTCCCCCACCACAAACCCATGAGAAAAATCAGTGCAAGCATGCAGATCATTAGCTACAAGAGCCAGCCAGTGCTAGAGCAATCAATCACAGAGACAAGCAATGGCACAGGAGAAGAAAGCAGAGGAGATCATCACTGGCTCCACTTCCGACAAGGAGCCCAACAACCCCACCAGTCCTGCATTCAAGTTCAATGTCCATGCTCCAGAGTTCGTCCCTAGATCACTGCCCCAGATGCCCATTTCTGGCTATTTCTATCCTTATCTTCAGTTCCTTGGCAATGGTGTCGGTGATTGGATCTATTTTGCTGAGCAAGACCCTTCCCATTTTGTGGCTGGTTCACATGCCAGGACTACTGGGACTACTAAGAGTAGCAATGATGTTGTTCAGAAGATTGTCAAACAGGTATTGTTTGATTGGTGGTGTTGATTAGTTCTTTTGTTTTAGACCTTGCAAGTGTTCGATGAAAAGCCTTGCTGATCTAAGATATGGTGTTCTTGACAGGTTGAATATCAATTCAGTGATACGAATTTGATTGCAAGTGACTTCTTAATGAAGATCATGAACAAAGATCCTGAAGGTTATGGTATGGAGATTTATTTATAGTAATTGTGCTCTGCTTCTCTGGGAATTGGTTTCAGAAGCAATTTATTTTTTGTTGCATATGCTTAATCATTCTCGCATGAACAGTTCCAATGTCTGTTATTGCATCTTGGAAGAAGATAAAATCTCTAGGTATTAACCATCAAATGCTAATCAAAGCTCTTCGGACCTCAACAAAGCTTGTATGTCTTTTGTCTCGTGAACAACTGATTCAATCAATTAATCTTTTGCTGCCCAATAATTTGATGTCGTTCTTCTGCTTTGCAGATTGTGAGTGATGATGGCAAGAAAGTTAGGCGCAGACAGCTATTCACAGAAAGAGACAAGGAAGAATTGCAGGTTGATACAGACAAGTTAAAAAATATATATGTTTTGCTAACACCACTATATCCATGATTTATATGATTTTCTCTGTTTCCTGCAGTCACGCACCGTCATTGTAGAAAACTTACCTGAGGATTATACACGTCAAAGTTTAGAGAAGATGTTTAACACTGTCGGGAGGTGAATCATTTGATCATTTAGTTCAATCTTTTGTACTCCATTTTGCATAGCGATTAAACTTCTTTTCTTTTTCCTCTCTTGTTCGTTTGTCCATTGAACAGTGTAAAGAATGTTCGCATTTGCCATCCCCAAGATCCAAACACTGCTAGATCTTCAAAGAGTGATGTGCTAATCAGTAATAAGGTACAAAGAGCATAGATCAGCATATTCCAAAAATGCTGTCATTGCATCCATTATCAATTTTATGGTAGTATAAATGCATTCTTACTACTGACCCTTTTTTTTTCTCTCTTTTTATCTTTTAAGTTGCATGCATTAGTGGAGTTTGAGACTGCAGATCAAGCTGACAAGGCAGTAAGTTACCTTCCACTATATCTTTTTTGCAACACGAATCTTTTAGTTTCCTTCAATGCAGTATAAATGACTAAAGATTAACCTTCTGCAGGTTGAGAAGCTAAACGATGAAAGGAACTGGCGAAAAGGCCTCCGTGTTCGGGCCATGCTTAGACGCACTGTAATCAATCCTTTCTTCACCTTCCACTATATCTTCTTTCCGAACGACTGAGCCTTATGCCTCTCAAACTCTATCCACAGCCAAGATCAGTGATCAAAAGCCAAAGATTTGATTATGATCATTTCGATATAAACACCGAAGATGATCAATCACCACCTTCTCAGCAACCATTAGGCTCACCGCGCCATATAGATCAACTACTCGACGAGACTGTTGTATGCTAAACACTCACCATATCTTATGATCTTCTTGTAGAGCTTCAACTTAACTCTAATGATGGTGTTTGATTTTTGTTAGGCTGAAGACAATCAGAATGGAGCTAGAAGAGGTTGGGGCCGTGGCCGAGCAAAGACACTGGGACCAGTTCAGAGCCACAATGGCCGCGGTATACTTTCTCAAGCTCCGCAATCCGGTGCCAGTCTTGGCATGCAATTGGAATCCATCAGCAAGCAAACTCCACAGGGGCCAAGAATGCCTGACGGTACTAGAGGATTCACCATGGGACGTGGCAAGCCACTCAGTACTCCACTCTTAACAGCAGCTGATACTCGTTCTCTTGTGCTATGAATTTGCTGAGTTTTTTTTGTCTCAATTCTTAACATTGTAATCTACTCTAATGCTAGGAATGAATAAGAATTTTTGTTTCCGAGTGTAGTCATGAGTGTACTATGTATTATTGATGTTCTTTTTCTCATTTCAATCAATAAAAAGTCAGTCCTATTACAATCTATGTTTTATGTAAGATTTTTTCTTTTTTAAAAGATTGGGATTCCACAATGTTCTCGGAAGCCGTGAGGGCCAACGTTTACCGAGGGATTCCACTGGGAGTCAATGGGGAAAGTACCGTCACGACATTACAATATGCAGATGACATCCTGATTTTCTATACGGGGGATAGCTGAGGCCCTGCTCCTGAAGCTCATTTTCTACCTCTTCGAGGGTTTATCGGGGTTGAAAATCAACTACAACAAGAGTGTCATTATTCCAATTAAGGGCCCTGAACAACACTCTCAAGATCTCGCACATGTGCTCAATTGTGCTACTGGCTCGCTCCCAATGAGGTAATTGGGGGTGCCGCTATCGGGGGTAGTCCCAGGAAGGAGGATTGGCATATCTTGATTGATAAGATCCGAGGAAAGTTGGGGTCTTGGATGGGGAAGTTGTTATCCATGGACGGACGACTCACACTTTTGAACTCGGTTATATCGACAATCCCGATTCACTGGATGACAGCTTATCGTCTCCCAGTATGGGTCATCCAAAAGATTGACTTGATCAGGAAGGAGTTCCTCTGGAGAGGAGTGGACAAAGACACACGGAGTAACCACTTGGTAAATTGGGAGAGAATATGCAGACCAAAGGAGAATGAGGGATGGGGAATCCTAGACCTCAGAACTTTTAATGGTGTCCTCTTGGGTAAGTGGTGGTGGAGGATACTTATGGGGAGTGCAGGGACATACCAGAAAATTTTTCAGGCGGCTTATTCCAGAAGTGGATACATTGATCCTCATAAAGTAGTCGCAGGACGTGCATCGCCATTTTGGAAAGGGCTCCGTCGGGAGGCACCGCCAGCTATGATGAATATTCGGGTTAACCCGGCAAGTGGTAGTACTACAAATCTTTGGTGGGACAATTGGTGGGGATGGCCTTTCGCTCGGCAATGTCTACCCTGGGTTGTATGACCTTACAATCAAAAATCACCTGACAATCAAGGAGGCAAGGGATAAAATACAAAGAGGCATGACGATCCTCAAGCAAGGACCGTTGACTGCTAAGGACCTAGGTGGATGGGAGCTAATCAGACAAGCAATTATGAATCATAGAACAAACCCAGCCGTCTTGAATATAAGAGAGTGGAAGCTTACGACCAACAAGGTGTTCACTGTCAATTCCCTATACTACTTCATAATTGACAATGGGTGCCCGAGTGACCTAAAGTACAGTTTCTGGAAACAGCCTTGCCCCCTAAAGGTGAAATTATTCACGTGGTTGGCTAAGGAAGATCGGATCCTCACCCTCGACAATCTGCATAAAAGGAACTGGAGAGGTGAACGTACAAGATGCTATCTATGTGACACGGGGGAAGAAACTATAAATCACCTGCTCATCTCATGCCCCTACACCGAGCAAATCTGGAATCACTTCGGGAATATGTTTGGACTCCAAACTAGGGGGACAACTGGACATGACCTTTGGGGTTTTATGGTCATGACTTAGGGGGTAGACCCTACCCTGAGAGGGGGTTGGGATCTCGCTGTTATGGCAATCACTTGGAGCATTTGGGGAGAGCGAAATAGACGGTGTTTTCAGAACAAACAACACGTTTTTCTAAGAACCATCCGTGATATTTCCTTCCTCATTATCTCTTGGTTGGATGCAGCCCCAACGGCTAAGTGGCTCACGCTGGAGGCGGCAGGAGGTCTGGTGAAAGCACGGTCTCGAATTCACTTTGGACTCACCAGGGCAGGTAGACGGGGGTAGTGATGTGTTTGAGGCTGACTCACCACCAGCCCAGGGCAATACATAAGGCTGACATGAGGTGGTATGGATGGTAGGAGGTTACCACGTCGTTGACAGAGGATTATGCTATCAAGGATGATGTATTTTTTTCTCTTTCCTCTGTTCGCGCATTGTAACGTTCTCCTAGTTATCTTAATAAATAAATGTGGTTTATCCACTTACTCAAAAAAAAAAAAGATTGGGATTTTTATTTGTTATATAATTTCATAGTTTTGAAGGGGAGCTTGACTCAACGGTAAAGTTGTCTGACCTAGGGATCACAGATTCGAGTAGTGGAAATAACTTCTTGTAGAAAAAAATAGGGTAAGATTGCATACAATAAATCCAAGTGGACCGATCATTCCTAGGACCCACATAGCAGAGTTTTGTAGCATTGGGATGCCCTTTATGTAATTTCATAGTTTTACAGGGACGAATATAGAAAGTTGGTTTTTTGGTTATCGGATTATTGTAGTTTCGGATCTATGAGATCCGACCCGAATCCAAAACCACAATCGAGATCACCACGATTAGCTCCATCTCCAAAACCCTAACCTCAAACCCTCCGCCATGGCCGCACTGCGCCAGCTCCTCCGTCGCCATCTCTCCACCTCCGCCGCTGCCATTCTCTCCCCTTCTGATCCCTCCGCCATCCTCACCTCCTACCAGAAATCTCGCGCCGCTCTCTCCCTTCTCCGCTCATCTCCGTCCCTTACCGCTGACCACATTCTCTCCATCTGCCGCTCTGCCGCACTTTCCCCGACCATCCACCTTGATCGCCTGGCTCTCTCCGTCGCCGTCTCTTCCCTCTCGAAGAAACCCGATTCCGCACCCACCCTTCGCTCCCTCATCGATGGCCTCCCCAACTCCCCTCGCTCTCTCTCCCATTCCATCGTCCTCTACGGGCAAGCTAACCTTCTCGATGATGCCCTCCGCCTGTTCACCTCTATCTCATCCCCCACTGTCCGCCACCTCAACGCCCTCCTCTTCGCCTGCATCCTCTCCGGCAACCACCAGGAAGCTGCCCGCATCTTCCGTGACTTCCCCGTTCAGTACAACATCACCCCCAACCTCGAAACGTATAACACCATCATCAAGTCCTTCTGCGAGTCGGGTTATTCTCGCTCCGTATTCTCGGTGCTCGACGAAATGCTCCGTAAGAACATCAAGCCTAATCTCACCACTTTCACTCACTGGCTCTCCGGCCTTTACAAAGACCAGCGCTTTGATGATGTTCCTAAGGTGCTGCAACTGATGAAAAAGAATGATTCCCACCCAGGAGCGCTCAGCGTGTATAATGTCAGGATTCATGGACTTTGTAAACTGGGAAAGCCGGCCGAAGCAAAGGAATTGTTTAAGCAAATGGTTCGGAATGGGATGAAGGCGAATTGGGTGACTTATGGTCACATGATATATGGTTTTGCGAAGGAGGGGGATTTGGAAGAGTCCAAGAAGCTCTACAAGGAGATGATGAGCAAGGGCTGCACTCCTGATAGCAGTTGTCATTTCACATTGATGCATTACCTTTGTGTAGGTGGGGATTTCGATGCAGCATTGGAGGTGTGTAAGGAGAGTATGAAGAGGGATTGGATCCCGGGCTTCAAGACAATGAAGATGCTTGTGGATGGGCTTGTGAGCAAGTCCAAGGTGGAGGAGGCGAAGGAAATTATTGGGAAGGTGAAGGAGAAGTTCTCGAGCAATTCTGACATGTGGAAAGAGGTGGAAGAAGCTTTGCCACAGTAATCTGTGGGAAACTTCTTGTGGCATCGGAATTCTCTGCTAGAAGCAATACTACTGGTAAAACGCTTATCTGAGTTGTTACACTTCACTTTGATGAGACTTGTTGAGTTCTAATAGTAGAAATGGTTGGCATTCTTTGTATGAAAATGGGTGTTGCTCAGAGTGTCTTTCCTGATATGGAATCTGCTTGTCAACTTCACTGTTAAGATTTGTGCTTTCTAAGCCTCATTCCATTCAAGAGTTGATTTTCTTTCATGGCTATCTGAATTGTGGAAATGAAAGTCTTTTGCAATAATAGAGAATAATGAGCCAGGACATGATTTTTTTGTTCATCTTGATTGTTTTCTTCTCATTACCCTCAAGAGTTTCTATTAGTACTATGTTGCATTTGTTGTTTTGATTCTATGATCTTGCTTTATTTTGAACAATGCATAATCTCCTAATACCATGTTGTGTATAACCATATATTGGTTTCTTGGGCTTTTACATTTTCTATTAGAAAGTGATGAAGGGGTTGGGTGAAGTTGCCTTCAGATTTGAAATCAACAATTTCTTTAGCTGTGGGTGGTTAAAGCAAGTGATTCTTATTCTGAAGCAAGACATATATTACAAATATGATCTTACAGGAGGATTTTAAGGTGAGCATGAGAAATTTCATGTTCAAACTTGAGATCTTGGATGTATTAGTTTTCCAGCAAAACAATGAATGATGACAAAGTGCATTGCTCTGTATCTTGATTAGAAGTTTCATTTGTGTGTTCTCCACTCGATAGGATCAAATGTTTGCTTATCTGACTTGCAGGGCCTGTTTGCTGTCGAAACTGCAACACAGTTACTCTACCATTGAGTAAAGCCCAGACTGGATTATTGAGGTTGGTGGATATCCCACTTTCTTTCATTCGTGGCATTGTTGCAAATGATGTCTTTCTTGTGTTTATTGGTTCATCTGAGGATCATTTTGTACATCTATGTGGACTGGCATGCCAATCTTTCCTTGCATTCATGTCCAGAAATAACCAAAGCTGTTGTGGAAGATTAAATTAGATATACGAACAATGTTCGATAATTGTGTAAAGGAGGAGATTAGCTGTAGAATGCTAAATGCCTTGCCCGGAATGGAATTTTGTGGGCTTTTTTCTTCTGGTTTTTGTTTTGTTCCTAAAGAATCCCATTGTTAACTGGTTTGTGGCACAGACAATACAACCATTTTTGTTATCTGTTTGATTCTCTGATTTCTACAGCACTCTAATAGATGCCTAAATTAGCTGCATGTTTTAGTTATCTAGGTGATGTCTGACTTTTGTGTACAATTGCAGAGGTGCTATATACCAAGATCACTGCATTGTGACTTGTGAGAGAAAGTCGAAATAGCCAAGAATAACTCTCTGAAAGAGTGACCAGCAAACATGTTTGAATCTTTCGGTTTCTGAAATTTGAACTAGAAAACTTTATTAGAGCCAAAATTTTGAAGCCAATAACTTTGATCCACTATTATTTCCAGTTTGCGAATGTGAATGCTTACAAATTCTTTACATGCACTAAATGGTAGTATGTCACAGCTTTGCTTTTCAAAAACAAGCTTGTGAATTCTCTGAGAGTAACCAATGAGATCAAGAAATGCATGGTAGACACTATTCCTTCAAATTTGATGTAGTTGAAGCTAAAGAGAATATGCTAATTGAAACTTTAATCAATTAAAGCTTCCTGATCTTTATTTACCACTAAACTATTGCACTATAGACAAGACTTGCATTACACTCCTTCACTACAGTAAGTAAACCTTGTTTTCATTCACATGGATTACAGAGTTCCAGTGGTTTCTTAGTTAAGGGCACCAAGCATCATACACTCCTTGTTCCAAGCATCATACCTAAGGCCGCTTGGCCGAATGGTACGTGGGTTCCTTGCCTTAGACCCGGTCCCGGGTTCGAGTGTCTCGTGGGAGTGTGTTTCCTGTAGCGTCCTGTAGCAATGCACAGTAGGGTCACCTCGTGATGACCAATATCCATGTGCGCTTGCTCGGGTTCGATCTCAGGCACTCCCGTCCTTTTGGTTCTTAACTAGCGAGTGGCTAGCCACTGGCTCTTTACGTCCAAAAAAAAAAAAGCATCATACACTCCTTGTTTATGGAAAACAAGGCAACAAGTTTGGTAACAGGGTGTTGTATGTACTCAAACAAGAAAGAATGACTGGAAAACCAATGATCTCAGTTTGTACTACTTGCACAAACATAGGCTGCATAAACTCTAGGCAGTGTATGGTGCAAATACACTCCCTCTTAGACTAGTAATCAACATCAAGTAGAATTTGGAAGGTAGAGAAGGGAGGGGGTGCTGCACTGTGCCATGGGACCTGGCAGGATGGACAACAGAAGTGTTCTGAAGCTCGTCCACCCTGGCGGGTTCGTAGAGGTGCACCAGAAGCCGGTGAAGGCCTCGGAGATCATGGCGCAGAACCCCAGGCAATCCATAACACGGCCGGACGTGTTCAGGAGCCCACGCATTGTGGTCCGGCCAGATGCACTGCTCAACACTGGAGTCTGGACTCCTCTTCTCCATGAGGAAAACTTGCATGGAGTAGGTGGAGCCGGCTCTATTTTGGTACTTTAAAAATATTTTAAGTATTTCCAACCGTACGGATGGGAAGATCATCGAAAAATAAGCTAGCATGTCCATTTTCATATAATTTGGTGACCGTTTGGTCCTCCCACCTAATGATTGAAATTTTGTAGAAATTTTAATGGTTCAAAATTTTAGAATTTTAACCGTTAAGTGGGATGATTAAACAGCCACCAAATTATATGAAAATTGACATGCTAGCTTATTTTTCGATGATGAAAATACTTAAAATATTTTATAAGTGTTAAAATGAAGCCGACTCCACCTAAAGATAGGTGGAACAGGCTCCATTTAAGTTTTTGCCCTTCTTCATTGTCCCTAACCGCACACTTTATAGATTGTTACAGGCAGCCAACTAAGCTGAATGTGTAAGCAGGGGCTTATTTGCATGAGAACTTGTTTCTCTTTTCCAATAAACTTCCATATGAGATAGGCTATGGTGATGATGCTATGACTCGAATCCGTAACTTTCATGTCGACAATTTTACCGTTGCGTCAAAGCTCCCTTTCTTTATTTAAAATTAAGCAAATAAATTATAAATTCTTAAAGTGATGAAGTTATAGTTTTTCCTCTTTGTAATTTACCAATTAAAATTATAAAATAAAAAAAAATCAACCAAGCTTTTTTTTTTTAAAAAAAAGGTTAATATGTATTAAATATTGTAGTAGTTAACTACAATATTTAATATCAACTGGGTGCACATAATGAAAATGCACGTCTAATTTGTACATCTTGGTATGGTACCGTGGCTTTGAACAAAACCCACGGCACCGTGTTTTGAGTAATGTGGCACTGAACTAAAAACCCATCTCAGGGTCCCTTATCCCACAAACTTGGGCTTTCACTCCTTATCTCACCATCCCCTCCCATCTCTCTTCTCTTGCTCCACGATGCTATCAATGGCGATCCATGCTCCCAATCTCCCCACCTTCTCCTCTCCATCCACCCCCAAGCCCCTCTCTCTCCCCCCAAGATCCTCCCTTTCCTTGAATGCACCCTTCAAACGACTCCGATTCCACTGCCGCCCTTGCGCTGCCCCCGAAGCTCTCGAAACCAAGGAAGAGGAACCAGTGGTAGAGAAGAAGGTAAGCTCCCCCCTTTCCCCATGTCTCTTCATTGCTTCATCATCTCTAATGACGGTGCTGGTTGTGCAGAGGGTCGGAGTATTGGTGAAGACGATGGAGAAGCCGCGGCTGGTGTTGAAGTTCGTGTGGATGGAGAAGAATATAGGGCTAGCGCTTGACCAGGTGATACCCGGCTATGGGACGATACCTCTCAGCCCTTACTACTTTTGGCCTAGAAAGGATGCTTGGGAGGAACTCAAATCGTTGCTTGAGAGCAAGGCTTGGATCTCGCAGAAGAGGATGATCATTCTTCTTAATCAGGCTACTGATATCATCAATCTCTGGCAGCAGAGTGGCGGTGCACTGTAGATCCCTTTGCATCCTTTTTCCTGGTCTTCTCTTCTCATTTTCACAATCAATTTCTCTTCTTTTTTGTTGTTTGATGAAATGAATCCTTAGTTAGTGTAGCAATGTTATTCGTATTTCTCCTGTTCAATATCAATATAAAAAAAAAAAAGAAATGCCGTTTTAATGCTGCGTTCTCCTATTTTTCTCTGCGCTTGAAGTTCATGGTAATGTAGCTTTGCTTTGGAGATGTATCCATCTGTCTTAAATTTTTTGTAAGTTTGCTGCTTTTGAACTGCATTCCCCCTTGATATGAACCAACTCTTCTGATTTGTGAATTTCTTGATTTGGTGCTCAGTAGAAATTAATATATTTCTGTTGTGTTATTATTTGATTTTTTTTTTTTCATTTATAAAAGTTTATGTGAATTCATTTACTTTTGTTTGTGCTAATATTTGTTGGAGAAGTTTGTTCTTATTGTTTGGTTTTTGTTTCAAACAACAAAAATAGCAGCAAAGCCTTAATTTTAAGCTATGTGAGATCAAATATACTGAAGAGCCCTTGCAAAAATAATTCATGGCCAATCATAAGTAATCTATTTCTCTACTCGTGCTTATAAAAAATTATCTCATCTTTTAATTCTTTATACTTATGCGATTGTATCACTTCTTATGATTACATCCAATATCTCCATCTGTATATATTAAATTAGTAGGTTTTTGACGCATGCATACCCAGACCATTTGAAGTGACCATCTCTTTTAATTCAATACAAGTTACTCCTGTCTATGTGATCTTAGTAATTAACTATTTCAAACATTGTGAAGGGGATGATTGTGGCAAATCAAATTAGTAGTGGAGCTCTTTGTCAAATGTTAACTTTTGCGTTATGCAATTATGAAATGAGGATTTAGGTCAGCTTCAAATGGTAGAGTAACATGAATCATGTCTGATTCTTTGAAATGTTACTCTTTGCATGTCTTTGACACCATTGCAATATTAAAGGAATGGAATTGAGAAATAGATGAAATAGATGAAATATATGTAAAAAAGCCACTTCCCTTCTGTTATTGTGGGCATGAGCAATCAAGTATATTTTGCATTCACCTGAAATTCATGTTTGTAAAAGGTCTCTCAGAGATTGCTTGTCATGCTGAACATTGTTCTGAATTTGCAAAATCATAATCTTTCCCTTATTATTGATATACATGTTTCTATTATTGTTAATATTATCAAATACCAATTGTCCAGTTTGTTTCAAAAGAACAAATATGTTTTGAACAATTCATTCCCTTGTGTATGGTGTTTTCCTGGTTTGGTAACTTTGGTTGTTCTGCTACCCTTTTGTCATCCATTATTGTCAATACATCAGATAATCTAAGCACTTGAAGTTGAAATTTTAGGGAAGTTGATAGTAAGTTTGAAATGGGACCATTAACAATATTCGTGCTCTAATCTCTCATCTTATTCAGCTTTCAATAAAACTGTTGACAAACTCAATGTTTTGTTTATCCAAAGGGCAGCAATTAGCATTCTTATGAGGAATTTCGAGTTAGCTTGTGTCTGCATAAGTTATATAAAAAAACAGTGATATATATATGCTATTGAAATGTGCCAATCATGTCAAGTTATTTTGTTCTGTTTCCATTATCATTTTTTTATGATTATCCTCCTTTCATCAACGTGCAATAGATGTTGTTCCTCTTGGTGCTTTGCTGCCACGGGGTTCATGGTAATCCTGTTATTATTTATGCATGTATGAGACTTAATCGGTTTCCCTGTGTATTATATTCTGATAATATTGAGACTTAATGGCTTCATTTCAACCATCTTTAGACACTGCATTTGCTCACAAACATCGCTGTTTCTTGTGATCACTACTACTTTGCAAGGAACTTTGTGAGTAATCCTTATCTTGGTGAGCTCCAACTTCTCCCATATATCATCTAATATTATCAGAATCCTTCCTGCTTTTCCTAATCTTTCCTCGACTCTCACTGCCCTTACTTCTTCACTGTCTTCCTCCAGTTTTAATCCTAAACGCTCTGCTATTTCATTCTGAATGCTTTTAACAATTTGATATTGAGATATTGTCACCACTACAACCTCATTAAAAAAAACCCTCGTTCTTCGCTTTCTTCGCTACTTCTTTCATCAGTGTTGTCTTTCCTACTCCCATGCCTTAAACCCCAACAATGCTCACATTCTCAACCTTCATTGCATTCAAGATTTGACCCATAAATGATTTAGTTGAATAAAAAAAGAAATAGTTTTCATTAACGAGCAAGGAATCAATGGTTGGGGGGCGGCTACATGAAACTCTATCATACTTGCCATTCTTCAGAAGATTACCAGTGGTTTCTATCTTATTTGCGGAATCTCTAGCCAGCCTATAACACAAGAAAACAACAGGAATGCACTCCAGTAATCCTTTGTTCGTCTTTAATTCTATCCACAATACTGTTCACCTCTTTCTCCACAGACTAAACATCAGACAACCAGCTTTGAACTTCATTACTTCTTTCAGCCTTTGATTTACTGCTGCATCTACATCTGCTGGATATCCTTCCCAGTGACATCTAGTTCACTAGATTTACTCTGTAATTCTGAAACCCTGTTTTTGGTAGAAAATGAGATAACCACATTGGAGTTTAATGGGGACCCATAGATTCTGGACTACACCTCCAGCAATGTTTGTTAAGATATCTGCTTCTGCTGCAATTAAGCAGAATATGGTCAAGTTTGTTTGACAATTTTTTCACTTTATAGAAATTGAAACTATACTGGTATTTTTATCAAGGAACTATACATACTAGTATGTTGTGATCAATTATCTAAAGCCAGAACCGAACGCCCTCGTGGCGCAGAGGTAACGGGTTCCCGTGTTTCAAACCCCGCGTGTGTTCGATCGCGTGGGGGGCAGTTTGTGGCGGTCCTGTGCCCATAGTTGCATCCAGCCTACGGGGGGCTCTGCACTATGGTAGAGACATTTGTCTGCCAGGATTCGATCCCGGGCCACTCCCATCCCTTGGTTCTTAACTAGCAAGTGCTAGCCATCTGCTCTTTACGTCCAAAAAAAAAAATTATCTAAAGCCAGAACAAACTAAATATCTAGCAGAATAAACTAGCATATACCATTAATGTAAAACTTGCTACTCATTGTCATTCTGAATATCATAGTATACATCAGCATGAGTTGCATAGCATATATGAATGACAAAAACAAGTAGGAATTCCTCTCTTCATACAAGTGCAGTATGTGAACAAATGAAAAGCCGAATCTCAAGAATAAATAAGTAGATTTGAGAGGGGGATTTTTGTGAAAGGTGTCTGATTGTCTGAAATCGCTTGTTGTTGATGAGGAAATTCACAAAGTGAGGGCGAGGAGGAATGGAGACAGGATGGGGTTCAAAACAGAAGAGCATCTTACAAGTACCAAGTATAAAGCCTTGCTCTTAGTTCAAAGTAATGAAAAATTATGAAAGCTAAATGATGTAATGACCTTTGCTATAAAGAGAAGATGCTAATTGAAACTTTAATCAATTAAAGCTTCCTGATCTTAATTTACCACTAAACTAATGCACTATAGACAAGACTTACATAATACTCCTTCACTAAGAACGAAGGACAACATTAAGTAAACCTTGTCTTCATTCACATGGATTACAAAGTTCCAGATGTTTCTTAGTTAAGAGCACCAAGCATCATACACTCCCCGTTTATGGAACCAAGGCAACAAGTTTGGTAACAAGGTATGGTATATAATCAGACAAGAAAGGATGACTGTAAAACCAATGATCTCAGTTTGTACTATCTGCACAAACATAGGCTACATAAACTCTAGGCAGTGTATGGTGCAAAGACACTCCCTCATCATCAAGTAGAAATTGGAAGGTAGAGCAGGGAGGGGGTGCATGATGCACTGTGCCATGGGACCTGGCAGGATGGACAACAGAAGTGTTCTGAAGCTCGTCCACCCCGGCGGGTTCGTAGAGGTGCACCAGAAGCCGGTGGAGGCCTCGGAGATCATGGCGCAGAACCCCAGGCACTCCATAACACGGCCGGACGTGTTCAGGAACCCACACATTGTGGTCCAGCCAGATGCACTGCTCAACACTGGACATGTCTTCTTCATTGTCCCTAACCGCACACTTTACAGATTGTTACGGGCAGCCAACTAAGTTGAACGCGTAAGCAAGGACTGATTTGCATGAGAACTTGTTTCTCTTTTCCAATAAAACTTCCATAAGGGATAGGCTATGGTTCTCTAAGAAGTTGTTATAACTCAAACCCATGATCTTCTACGTATACGTATAAATGATTTCTTTTACTTGCACTAAATCTCCCTTCTCTATTTAAAATTTAAGCAAATAAATTATAAATTCTAAAACTGATGAAGTTATAGTTTTTCCTTCTTTGTAATTTATGAAGTAAAATTAAAAAATAATAATAATAACCAAGCTCTTTTTTTAGGGTTAATTTTATTTTACACACCTGAACTTTACTCTTTTTGCACTTTGGCACCTCAACTTTTTTAAGAATGTAAGATACCCCACAACTTTTTTTAAGTGCCTAAATGACACCTATGACTGATTTTGCTAACTAACAGTTGTTTAACTAAGTGAATTAAATCTTAATGAAAACCCTAATTTCTAAAATCCTCTGTTTCCCAAAATACCCCTCCCATCTTCCTCCTTCCCCCATGAACGGCTTGGGACCAAGGATGAAGATAGCTCCACTTCGCCGGAGGAGCTGGTGGTTTTTCGGCGAGGTGAGGCCGGAGGGGTGGGTGGTGATTGGGAGGGTTGATTTATGCTATAACCGGCTCTTTGAAGCGACGCCGGAGGAGCTGGAGGCGGTGGAGAGCTTGTACCTTAATAAAATTTTGGTTTCCACCGGAGCCAAGGAGGAAGAAAGAAGGGTATTTTGGGAAAAAGAAGATTTTAGAAATTAGGGTTTTCATTAAGTTTTAATTAACTCGGTTAAATAGTTGTTAGTTAACAAAATTAGCTATAGGTGCCATTTAGGCACTTAAAAAAAGTTGTGGGATATCTTACATTTTTAAAAAAGTTGAGGTGCCAAAGTGCAAAAAAAGTAAAGTTTAGGTGTCTAAAATAAAATTAACCCCTTTTTTTAAAGGTTAAGATGTATTAAATATTGTAGTAGTTAACTACAATATTTAATATCCCCACTTCACTTCAGAGCTGAGGCTTATCCCTGTTTTCAAGCCCTAACCCTATTCCTTGAGATGGGGAGCGAGGCTTCGTCTAAGAGACCCTTATGCGACCACTGCTCCAAACCCTTGCGCACCTGCCTGTGCTCGCGCCTCACCTCCCCGCCGATCGACAACTCCATCTCCATCACCGTTCTCCAGCACAACCTCGAGAAGCGTCACCCCCTCAACTCCATCCGCATCGCCAAGCTCGGCCTCAGAAATATCTCCGTCATCCCCATCTCCGACGTCAACTTCGACTCTCGCCTCCTCATCCGCCCTCTCGATCCCAACCCCGACGACACTAATCCCCCGAAAAGCTTGGATTTGGACGGAATCGAAAAGTACGAAGCCGAGGAACACGGTGAGAAATGCAGGATCAGATGGCACGATGGATTTATCTCAATCGGAGTAGATCGTGGGGCGAAACCCGATATGAAGTCAGTCCTGGCCTCGCCGATCGGCGAGGCAGCGATCTCAAACGGTTTTAAGGCGAAAAAACTACAGAGAAAGCAAATGCGTGGAGGAAGCGGCGATGAAACCGAGGAAGTAGAAGAGTATGAGATCGTGATACCTGCGGGATCGGCGTTACTGTACCCGGGGGACGGATCGATGGCGTTGGAGGCTGTGGATTTCCAAGTGAAGCACTTGGTCGTCTTGGATGGCACTTGGGGGAAGGCGAGGAGGATGTACTGCGAGAATCCATGGCTGAAGCTGATGCCGCGGCTGAGCTTGGATCGGAAGAGAGAGAGCTTATACAGCGAGGTACGGCACGAGCCCAAGGCCGGATGCTTGTCTACCGTCGAGAGCATAGTTTACGCGTTGAAGACACTGCGCGGAGGCGATGAGGAGAAGTTGGATGAGCTTCTGGTGCTGTTCGAGTCCATGGTCGGCGATCAGAGGAGGTGCAAGGAGGAGAAGTTCAAGAAGATGGAATGTAGTTGAGCCTTTCTTCAATTTTCCACGCAATGCTTCACAAGAACCTGGATTTTTTTAAAGCAAGAGGTTCATGCCGAAAGCCAAGAGACTTTGATTTCATGGCCAATGTTTGAAGATTGCCATTATTGTACTTTTTTTATTTATTTTTTTCTTTTGGCCACCAATCTCATATGGTGACATTGTCACGTAATAACACACAACTCTGTTTCAATGGATGTGATGGAAACTGGAATTAGTAATGAAACATGCAATGGCTGAAGGATAGAAAGATGTAAAAAAAAAATTATGAAATTGATAAACAAAAGATCTTACAAGTTCCAACCATTTGAAAATGTTTGCCCAAAGAGCAGAATTTTCACAAGAGGCACAAAGATAGGGTTTTTTTTTAAAAAAAAAAGGTATTGGAAGGTCAGCTTTTGATTGATCTTGCCACATATGCCTGCATTGAATGGCAGAAAGTTTTAAAATTTATCCTGAAGAAAAGGGAAATGGAGCAAAAATATCAAGCATCTACTCACCTGTACAAGCTTGCTGAGTTTCAATTTAGAGTGCTCCATGTACAGATTGACCTTCTGTTGCGTCTGGGGGAAATTGGGGCCTTTCATAGAACTGGTGACCTTATCCACCACCTTTTTAACTATGGCTTTGTGAGCTTCTCTGCTCAAATGGCCTTCTTTCCAAGTTGGCTTCAACTGATCCTTTACGAACTCCACAAGCGCAAACTTGAACATCTTCATCCCATTTGTCTCCTTGATCTTCTTGTTACCATCATCAACCTGCATATCCGGATCAACATCCTCTTTTAGAGCATCATGCCCTTGTTTCTGATTTTCGCTTGTATCTGACAAAGTTACTTCCCGGACTTTGGCATCCCCAACCACTTGTTTCTGATTTTCACTTGTATCTGACATAGTTACTTCCCGGACTTTGGCATCCCCAACCACTTGTTTATGATTTTCGCTTGTATCTGACATAGTTACTTCCCGGACTTGGGCACCCCCAACATGGTCAACTTGCTTGAGCTCAAGGTTATCATTCCATCTATTTTCATCCAAATAAGCATCCTTGCAAGAACTATCAGAAACAGGCATCTGAGTAAGATGCAGCATGGGAAATCCCTGACCACAATCCAGCGGAAGTGAGGGCGGACTCATGGAACTTGGTTTGGAAGCCATCTCTGGCAATACTGAACCAGCTGCTCCAATGGGGTTGACAGTGGCCTGCAGTTGTGAAGGTTGCTGACATACCTGAGATAAAGATAACGAAAGGTTGGTTACAGAAGCAACCTCGCCGCCGATTACTAATACTTCACTTGTTTTAGTTCCAGAAGTGACATGTGAAGTTCCTTTATTTGAGTTATCTGCATCTTGCTCTGATTCATCATCACTTATCAGAATCGGGTGTGAGTTTAGATGATCCTGCAAGCACATTTTATTACTTTGTCCTTTCAGATCAACTGAATGAGCAATATGTTGGCCTGGACCATTTTTATGAGACACAGAACTCTGCTGAATTTGCTCACGGGTCCAACTTGTGATGCAGAATGCATTTGCTTATTCACTGGTGAAGGAACTTGACAGATTCCTAATTGAGTATCCCCGTTTGGAGGCATTGTACACACTGTTTCTTGTAGGATTTGCCCAGAAGGCGATAGAGGGGCAACCTCCATATACTGGACATTTGGTGCAGAACTGTGTAGTTCAGGGTCTAAAGGTTGCTCATGTGGGATCCTCGAAAAGTTTTTCTCAGTGAAAGAAACAGCAGCAGATGGAATAGTGGCAGAGTCAATCTCAGGTTCGGATCTTGTGTTGTCACCTACAGCACACCCACCTTTGCCGGAGACCTGCTCTTTATTGCTGATGATTTGTTCCATATGAGAACTCATAATCATCATGTGTGCGGAAACAGCAGAACCATGTTGTTCACAAGCATCTTGAGTTATAATCTGCTCTGGAGACAGAGATGCTGCTTGGGAGGCTCCCTTCTCCAACATATGTGATTGAGCATCTTCAGGTTTTCTTGATACTTCCCCATCCATGGAGGAAGGGTTAGTGAATCTTGTGTCATCACCATTACGCATCTCATGAGATGAAACAGGTGCATCATCAATAGATGCTCTATTACCCCACTTGGGACCATTCAATGATGAAGCATTCTCGGAACGCTTATTATGGTCTCGCCTATCGCCCTGCTGCCTTCCTTTAGCATGTCCATGTAAAAGATGGTGAGAGAACTTGCAATCTTCACCGCGGCGGCATTGGCCTTCAGCAAAAAACTTGCAAGGTGTATCACTAACTCTGCGAGACTTGAACCTCTGCCTGAAAGGTGAATCTGCATCTCTTCTATCATAGTTTCTATCCCTGGCCCCATCTCTCATTGGCCATGGACCATAGGAGTTAACATCATGATGAACATAATTGCAAGATGAGCCTCGGGGAAATCTTTCCTTGGTAGAAACATAATGGTGCTCAGTTGATCTGTTATTTTTATGGCGCTCAAGCTTTTCCCAAACACTGTCATGGTGAGACAGTTCCCTCTGCAGAAGTCTATCTCGAGAGTAATCCTTTCCCTCCAATGAATCATTGAAATCCTCCCAGCCATGATATCCTGAGTATCCTCCCCTTCCAAATCTGCTTTCCCCAATCTCTCTAGAAAGATTATCAGAATGCCTCCATGCATCATCCTCACCAAGTTCCCTGAAATGGCTGCCTTTCCCAAACTTCTCTGTGGGAAAATCTCTATATGGTGCAGCTGATCCTCCTGTGCCTGTTCTACCTCTGTTATTCCAGCTCTCTGTTCCAGGCTTTAAACCAAGGGATGGACTAGGACTTCTGCTCCTGCATGTTACATCCAATTCAATGGTAAATGCTTGAGTGACAAATTATCAAATGATGACTGAACTTGTACTGGTGGAGCATGGATACAAACAATTTATATGTATCTAAACTAGAAAAAATTAGGAGAATAACTTCCAAAATTTAGCAAATAAAGTCAATTTTTTCAATCAGAAACCTTTTCCGTGTATACCAACTATGTTTTGGTGAAATGCTATGGCTCCGTCGCTGCCATCTCTGATCAGCAGAAATTTTTCCTTCCCATTCCTCAAATTGATCAAGTGCTGCACCCCATCCACCACTGTGCCGCGTAGAGTTACCATCTTCATTTGCAGTCTGGTCTCCAGATGCAGTCTCCCAATTCCTACAAAGATTCAGCATATGCATAAACAAAATTTTAAGTACATATAGTGTTTGTTGGTATGTATCTGTGTGTGTATTTGTCCATTCATATTGAGATAAATAAGAGGAAGAATATTTACAAAACAAGCACCGCTAGGAAAATCAGATACCTTTCTGACTGGCTACAACCATGTCTAGGATTAATATTATAGATATGTTGCCTCCTTGGTTCAAAACCAGGGGAGATGTTCCTGCCCAAGTCATCATTTGGATCAAGTGCCGGAAACAAGCCTTTGCTCTCCTTATGAGTTATACCACTTCTCCTTGTAGGTTGGAGTGCAGTCATGTCCTCCCAATTTGATCTCTTGGCATCATCTTTACTATCAGAGAAATCTCTACCATGTACAGCTAATCCTCCTCTTGTTCTCCCTCTGTTCTCCCGTCTACAGATCCAACTGTTGAACCACGCTTGAAGGGCTACGGCTTCGACTCCTAAAAGTTACAAGAAGAATACAATTTTTTATGGTTGTTAATCACCCATAAAAGCATGTGCTATTTAAGTGTGTACAGTGCAAATACAAGAAATTAGGAGAGTACCAAGTATAAAGAAGGAATAAATTCAGTTATACCAGATGTTTTCAAAAATACCTGTTTGATCTGCTCCAACAATGTTTTGGGGACCCATTAGGGCTTTGACTCCTCTGTGCATTAAGGTCAGGGGTGCTCCTGACCAATTCATTGAACTGACCATGTGAAGAACTCCAGTTATCCGTCTTTCTGTTGAAATGAGTCTCCCTCCCTGAAGCCGTATCTTGAGAAGCATTGGCCATCTTTAAACACTTCGAGACATCTTCATTAACAGCTTTAGTTTTAGAATATTTTGTTTGTCTAGGGTATTTTGAACTGAAATCCATCCGAGGATCTTTTCCACGATGAAAGTCATCTTCTCTTAAAGGTGATAGACTTTCCGGATTGTCAGCAGCAACATGATATTCTGCCATAAACGTGGATTTGGAAATATGTTCCTCACCGGTTTCTCTGATCCCATCCAGCTTCACCTAGAATCATATGCATCAGAGGGAACTTGCTGGTGAAAATCATCCCTGAAGAACATGTTATATTCAGAGAAGTTTAGTAGAAGCTAAAGTTTACTGTACTGAGATTCAGCTCTCTCAGGCTAGATTTGACATCTAACTAAAATATGGCAATAACAACTGCATATCCAATCACTTCCAACTTCCAAGTAAGAATCTTTGCACAATAAATTAAAATAAAAGACTAATACGCAAGAGTGATCCTACAAGAAGGAAGAGCCTAATGTTTAGCTAATAACAAGATTTGAATTCTTCTAGTTTAGCAAGTACTGAGATTAAAAGTAACAAAGACCACGTGATATTGCACAGCATAGCAAGAAATGTGAAATTATCTAAATGGAACATCAATAGCATACTGTTCATATTAAATATTTCACCCAAATGACAACTATCCTCCATTCATATGCGATAGTGCTCTAAAGTCACCAATTTTACTGCCCCCACAGTCAATTTATTAATGCAGGTAACAAAAATACCAATAAAAACAGAAACTTTTGAGAATTGAGCTTCAGAAAACTCACAATTAAATCAATAAACAACACAAATTTAACCTAAACGAAATAATCTTGAAAAACAAAACAACCTTGAATTCAATTTCGGTCTGCCGAGACTTAAGACAATCCCCGTCCACCGAAGGCCTTCCCAAACCTATAACCCCATAAACAACAGAAAAGGTCTTAGAAATCAAATAAATAAATCAGAACGACCACAAAAGAAAGAATCCAAAACCCTAATCGAGTCGAGATGGAATTCCATCTCGAATTATTCAACAACAGATATACTGGAATACATTCAATTCAGAAACTAGAGAAATCTAGTACCTTTTCTGATTCGAAAACATTTCTCGAGAAGCCCTAGAAATCTCGGCGAGGCCGCGAGAGGGAGAGAGCACGAGGAGACACTTGGGAAGCAAGCAAACTTAATACCAAATTACGATCCCCAACTCGGAGACGGGAAACGCACAAACGGTGATTTATTAAAATATGCCCTTTTTTGCAATTTACCCATTTGAAATAACTGAATTTTACCAACTTGGGTAAATTTCAAAAAAAAACTATGTGGTTTCACCGATTTGCAAAAAAAGGAAAGTGGTTTTTTTTTTTCGTTTTAAAACCTGTGGTTTCACCGATTTGCAAAAAGAGGAGAAATCGTGACCGACGTTAACCCCTGCTGACGTGGCAGGGGTATTTTTGTCAAATCACATAAATTTTAGTTAATTAAATCATAATACTAACTTTAACACTAATGTTTATCTAATTAACAAATTAGTTAAACCCAAATCCTAATTAAAACACTAACTAACCCTATCCTCTTTCTCTTCTCCGTCCCTCCTGCTTCTCCCGTCTCGTCCACGCGTTCCTTAAAGCAGACGACTCCCCTCCACCGCACGACGACGTTTCCGGCGAAGACTCCGGCTAGGACGAGTCCCCGGAGTCACGCGCTGCTCACGTGGCGGGTTTGGTCTGGGAGATGCTCGGCTCGTCGGGGAAGGAGAATGGGCTCCGGCGGAAGGTTATCTCTGATGTGAGCGACGCCGCGAAGGTGGATGGGGAGAATGCTAAGGTGGATTACAGTAAGCACGGGAATGGCGTGATCATCCGATCAAGAATGCTAAGGTTATCTTGAATTACAGCTGACATTACCCAAGGAGGAGGTCAAGAAGCTAGAGGTCAAGTCCATTGACATCTCTAGTTAATTGCAGCTAAAGAAAGCAGATAAAAACAAGAGCTTAGCTAAATCCAACGTGAAAAAATTAATGGATCTCACTAAATTTAGATTATAGTTAATCTGATCATGAAAAAACATCTCAAGAACCCAAACACTTCCCCAAATCACATTACTTGCAACTTGCAAGTATACATCTCACATCTAACTCAAGACGAGACCAAGAACCACCAAGAATTAATATGAACATGAAATTAACATTCCAAACATTATCCTAATGATCTCAGGCCTGTATGAGAGCCTCCAGCCTGATCTCTAGCCTTCTCAAGGTTGAAGAAGAGTACAGATGCTCAGCAGAGGACTCTTCCTCGCCGGAGTCTTCGCCGGAAACGTCATCGTGCGGTGGAGGGGAGTCGTCGGCTTCGAGGAGCGTGGACGAGACTGGAGAAGCAGGAGGGGCGGAGGGAGAGGAGGGGGGAGGGGGCGGCGGCGGAAGAGAAAGAGATAGGGTTAGTTAGTGTTTTAATTAGGATTTGGGTTTAAAAAAAATTGTTAATTAGATAAGGATTAAGTTTAAAGTTAGTGTTATGATATAATTAATTAAAATTGATGTGATTTGACGAAAATACCCCTGCCACGTCAGCAGGGGTTAACGTCAGTCACGATTTCTCCTCTTTTTGCAAATCGGTGAAACCACAGGTTTTAAAACGAAAAAAAAAAACCACTTTCTCTGTTTTGCAAATCAGTGAAACCACATAGTTTTTTTTTGAAATTTACCCTAAAAACTTCGCTGTAAAGTTATAATTACATACATGCCCCTTTGAATTTTAAAATAAAAATGAATTGAATAAAATATTAATACGCCACTATCCTCTAAATATCAACTTTTGAGTGTTAAAATTATTTATACATATATATTGATGTCATTATTGTAATATTAAGTTGGGGTGGATTGAATCGAGAGGATAACCTAACTTGTTGGTGAAAACAATCATATGTAGCAATGAAGGATGGTGAGGAGTGCGTGTCCCAAAAGACTGGCCTATTAGGGAAGAAAGGTCACCATTGTTATGTACATGGAATCTCCCTTGAGTAGTTGATGTAGGACTAAAGTCATTACAAGTATACTAAACCTTTGGAAGTTTAATGGATCTAATAGAAATGGTGGTTGAGAATACTCACGAGCATATGAAATATTCAAAAAAGCCTACTCTTGATTCATAGATGTTAACAAACTAACACCAGGGTGTGCATCTCCTTCTGCAAAGAAATATGTCACAAAGGGCGACAATCATAGCAAATATATCCTTCAAACTAAGGACAACAAACCTCTATATGGATAGTTGGTGGGAGAGGGTGTTGGATTATTCGGTGTTCAAAACACGCAGCGGAAGGCGAAATAATCCAATGGAAGATCTATTTGCATTTAAAATTTATCTAACATGTTAAAGATCGGATCTAAAACATACCTTGGAAGCGAATTCCTTTTTCTCTCTAAACCTCTTCGATAATACGAAGACTCTATGCGTATACACACCGAGACCAACCTTTACTATCAACCCTTTGACAAATGGAATCGATGAACAAATTGAAAAAAATGGTTTTGACTCTCAAAACTCACTTGATGGATTGTATCTCTTCTCTCCTTTTTTGTGTGTCTTAACACATATGCAAGCCTACATATATATAGGCATTTCCATGAGGCTTTTGGGCTTCCCAATACCTTTTGGTTTTCCCAAAACCATTAAGTGCATGTGGCTTTTGGTTTTCCCAAAACCCTTTGGTTTTCCCAAAGCCATTAAGTGCATGTGGCTTTTGGTTTTCCCAAAACCCTTTGGTTTTCCCAAAACCAACACATCCAATCATTATTCATTTTGTCCATTAATATTAATTATATTCTCTATGCTAGTAAAGAATATAATAATATTCCATTTAGACTAATTTATTTTATTTATTTGATAAATTAAATAATCTAATTTAATCATCAAATAATAAAACAATTAATCCTATAGCAAAGATTAGAACACTCGTTAGTGTGTGACCCCATAGGTTCAGTACTAAGCCGGTAGTAAATTAGTCATACTACTTTACTAATCAAGGTTGGCGTCTAGCAACACTCCTTAACTAATCGGATAGCATGAAGTATATAATTACTCTCAAGAACACGTAGAAGAATAATGTAATATTTTCCTTACATCAATAAAGCTCGGGTCAACCCTAGGATATGGTTGGACTGTCAAATCCCAATAGGTTACCAACTATGTTTCATGTCAATTATAACCGACCAACGAATAACTTAAGAAACTCTTTTCTTCTTCATTCGTTTGCCCTGGCCAAGGTCTTAATTTAGTCGTTATAAATAATGACAACATAGAGCTCAAACTCATTACCTAGAGTAGACAGATTCCATCTTGATCAATCATTAATTCTACAAGTATTTAATCATACCCAATATCCTTTCAACTGTCGTCCTAGGGCAATAGGTGTCCAGAATCAAAGTATGATAAATAACTTGTTAATTACTATGATGATCTCAGGTCAAAGG
Source organism: Dioscorea zingiberensis (assembly GCA_026586065.1). Lineage (NCBI taxonomy): Eukaryota > Viridiplantae > Streptophyta > Magnoliopsida > Dioscoreales > Dioscoreaceae > Dioscorea > Dioscorea zingiberensis. Next base: position 67,956,426 of record CM048819.1, on the reverse strand, counting down.
AACTATTATATCTCATTCTTCAAGAGAATATCCTAATGACAGTTTATGGTAATATTAACCATTAGGAATTCTTAATTGAGTCAGTTCAATGATCATATCTCCATATGCATCATCTATATATGTGATTTAGTTAATGAGATCAACGAATCTTTATCTTATAAAGACTATCACACATATATTGATCTAACCGGATCACTAATGTCCTAAGCTTAATGATCCTGTGATCAAGAACAATTTAGATTAAATTATTTAAGACTTGTCTCTCATTATTATGATCTCTATCATAATAACAAGTCTCTAAATTTAATCAAGGACTTCATCATATTAAGCACTTAATATGATGACAAAAGAAAGACAATGCCATATGTTAATCAAACTATATTGTTTGAAATATATTCAAATCATTACACAAGAGATTGGGTCTAGGGCATATCATCTATATCCCTAACAGAGGGGAACTCGCTTAAACATCTAAAAGTCTAGGGATAACCTCCAAAGAGACAAATCACTTCTCAAACGAGGGCTTTTATCAAAGAAAGAAGTTAAAGGCTTGATCGACCTGATATATGTCCTTATGGATACCCAAACTAACGACATGCACCAAATATAAAAGAATGAAAACTCATGCTAAACAAGGCATTTACAGTCAAATCTTTTTACATCTTCATTATAGATGATCGGATCAAAAGTGATCTACAAAAAGGACTTTTGGAAGCAACCGTGTCCTTCAAAGCCAAACTATTCGCATGGTTGACAAAGGATCCTCACATTTGACAACTTATATAAAAAAAAGTGGCGAGGGGAGTGCACAAAATGCTACTCACTTAGGTCACATCTTTGATATATGAATAGGCTCCAACAACTTGCAAAACATATGGGCATCAAGACTAACCCAGGAGGACGAAACCCAACAAGAGGATAGGACCTAACAGTAATGACAAATGTTTTCAAGACAAAAACATTTTAAAGCTTGGTGAAAAGGTAAAAGGCCTTTTAGATGACACGACAACATAGTTTGAGGGAGGATTTAAGGCACCCTCAACTCAGACTCAACAAGAAAAGTGACATATTTAATAAATATAGTTTATCCCTCTTGGATTTGTTTGAAGATATCTTTCATATATTTGGATAAAATTTATCAACAAATCCATCTCTGAATGGATTTGTTTCTTCTCTTAATTGAGTTTGTTGTAACATATCTTTCATATATTTAATAAACATAGTTTATCCACCTCTTTAAAAAAATAATATATAATCTTTGGTTCTATACAATTGTATAATTTTTTGTTTTATAAAATTAGATTACAAGTGATAATTGATCATAATAATGTCAACCATTTGAGTTTATCAAGTAAAAGAAGAAACTAATAAATTTGAGTTGCTCATGTGAGCTCAACTAAATTTCTGATAGGAATATATATGTTTTGTCCATTGATCTTGAGAATTAAATATTTTTTTATAAACATGGACAAGCCATTAATACATGCTTTAGCCTTTTAGGAACGTCCATCAATCAACCTCTCATGTTGTGAGGTGGTGTACTGACCCATTTTCTTTGTAAAAATTACTTGAGAATTTAAAATTTAAACCAACATGATTTACTTGATTTAAGATCTGAGGTAGAGAATTTGAAACCAAACTCAAGCTAGTTGTTAGTAACTTAGTACAGTAACATATTACATGTTTGCACATGCTTAAATGATGATGTGTTTTTCTTCTCTTACCCCAAAGTAACTTCTTAAACAAGTGACCAACGACCAAAAAAGTTTATTGATATAAAAATCCCTTATTAAGAGATGAAATTCCTCTGTGGATGGCCCGGGGTTGAATCTCATATCTTACATGATGAGAGTTTAGGTGCACGGGTCTGTTCACGCTTGAGTTGTCGAGTCTTTGGGTGTATGATGTCTGTTCAATGTGTGAGCTGTCGAAACTTATAACACGTCTTTTGACGTCTTTCGGGAGGTGTTTATCACCTTAGTCAAAATAAAAGACTATCTAAATAAGAGCTTAATTTAATATGTTTAGTTATATTAATTAAGACTAAACTATTGCGTGATGCTCATGGTCCAGTACTAACTAATCACTTCCCATGTGATCAGAAACAAATTCTTAATTCCTTCATGGGAGTGCACACCTCCAAAAGTAACATGCTCTCTCTCCCATTCTTTTTTTTTTTTTTTTTGAAGCCAATCACAAGGCTTGTAGCCTTGAGATACAAGTGAAATAATATATCCATAAACTTTATAAATTTTGAAACCAAAACTTTAGTCTCATGAGAATATTTTTATGGGAAGATAAACAGATCATGGCACCAAACTCCAATGGGACGCTTGTGAAAAGCCTTTTTTTATGTTATGGATTCATTGTATCTTCTTTTGGTCAAGCTTTCCTGTCTCTTCATGTGTTACAAGGTGATTTATATAAATGCATTGCTTCATAAAAACCAAATAAAAGAAAAAGGTTGTGTATGAATTCATATTGTTTTTTTGTTCACATGATTCCCATTGTCTATATAATTGGCTAGCTTAGTAAAACAGTACCCAACACAGTCAGACAACAACAACAACTAAGCCTTATTCTCATATTAGATGAGTCAGCTATATGAAATCTCTGTTCAATGTCAATATGTCAAATGCAAGATCTGGTTATACGCAAGTCCTTAGACATTATTTTTCTACACCTAATTCTAGACTTATCTCTACCCCTTTTCTTACATTTTATTACTAAACTATCACATTCAAACCATGACATGTGGGGCTTTAATGCCCATCTCATTTTATTTTCAATTGATGTAACATTTACCTTAGTATCTCCTATGTAGCATGAATGGTGACTGTTTTTCTCTGGAATTGTTTCAAGATTTAACTAAATGAAGTATTTAACAAACTTTATCCAAATTTATCCTAATTTGAGAAACAAACCCATCAAAGTTTTTTATAAATTTTAAATATAAGTGTTTATTATGATTAGCAAATGCAATCTAGTGATTTTTTATTCATCCAAGATTGAATCTGAAACTATCTTACTCTAGTGGCGAAACCGTAATTAAATCTAAAAAGCAGGACCATTTTGGTGTGAAGTGACTTTATAAACAGGGGACAGTCCAACAGTTGTTTTCCTCTCTGTCAGGCTCTGTTTGGGGAGCGAGGAAAATAAGAGACATAAAAATCTCACCTTTCCTCATCTCCTACAAACCAAATCTTAGGGTTTCTTGGATTCCTGGCCTGATTCGATCTGGACGTCAAGCTCCGGATCCAAAATACCCGCTGCGCTGCTGTTCTTGGTGAGTGTCATACTCCATTCTCCTTGGTTTTTATGCTCAAAGCACAGTTTTTGCTCTTATTTTGTTGCTTAATCTCTGATTAAGTGCGATTTGTTGGTTTGTAGCCATGTTTTCTGCCTTTTGGTCTGAAATATTGGGTTGTGAGGTGGTTTTTGTGCTTTTTTAGCCCATTTATTTGGTTGGTTGATGCTAGGGTTAGAGTCTTAGATCTCTGCTCTGTGGTCAACTCTTGTGGTACTTTTATATTAGCAAGCTTTTGAATATTTGGTTTGAGGCGGAATTTTCGCTCATTTAGGATATTTATTCTTGTTGATTGGTGCTTGGAGAAAAGGGGAAGTCTCAGATCTTTGCATTTTCTTGACATTTTTGCTATTTTCTGCCGATATCTTTTTCATCTATGTGGTATTTGACATGCTAGCATTTGAATCTGTTGAACTTGTATAGCTTTAATGTAAATTAGCATGATTTGTTTCATTAGAAATGTGAGTTTTGCTTGTCTGTTATAAAAAAAAAAGGTTTTTAGGGTGGTTTTCTTTTGTCATATTCATCCTGATCATACTTGTAAAAGGGTATTCGTAGATCTGTTTTCCCTGCTGTTGTCTTTCTTTCCTGTATGAAGTTATCTTGCAGTCATATGTGGGTTTTGAGCTATGTGGATGATATTGGAGAGGGTAGGATAGTGTAGCTGCTATACTCAGTTAGCCATCAAGATTCTTAACCTGGTGCTAGGCATTGCATTGATTGCCCTTTTCTTTGTTTGCAGAACTTTGAAGCCTGTAATTAGAACTTTTTTGACAAACTTTGCAAACTTTCTTTGACTATTTTGGTTTGAAAAATGTTAAATTTGTTCTTGCTCTATCATGTTGGATGGTTATATTGTCTTATGGGTTGGCCAAGTTCATCCTTCACTTGTGGGGCTCAAACATTCAAGGATTTCGCCTATATGGGGAATGATGTCATTCTTCTCTGTATGTAGGTGATTGACTGAAAAGATGGATGACCTTTGGCATTTGGGAGATGAGTTCCGTGGACAATCAAAGGCTTCAGAGGACCATCAGTGGTCAGTCATGACCTCAAAGCTGGCTGAGCTTACTAGAACAAAGGGTGAGCGGATGAACAACCTTGATATTTCAAAGAGTGCTCCAGATGTGAAGCCATGGGAAAAATATGCATTCCAGGAGGATAACAAATTTGACAACTTAAATCTAAATCTTATGAACCTTGATTTCAAAATAAACGAGGTTGCTAATTTAAGAATTCTTTCCGAAATGGCACTCTTAACATGAACACAATGTACCAGAAGAGCAACATTAACAACATCAACAGTTTCAAGCTGAACTCTGGGACCAACAAGTATGCCAATAGCAATAGCAGCAAGGATATCAACAACACCAACCACAACAATAATGCTGGAAACAAAAATGACAATAACAGCAGCAACAACAACCTTGCTGTTGACAAGCGATTCAAGACACTACCTTCAGCTGAGATGCTACCACGCAATGAGGTTCTTGGAGGTTATATTTTCGTTTGTAATAATGATACCATGCAGGAGGATCTCAAGCGACAGCTGTTTGGTATGTTTTTATTTCTTCTTCGACACTTTCCTTCTGTGAATGTTCATATTTAAGAAGATTATTCATTTTTATGTTCTTAGAATTTAAATATTATAACTGATAGGCTAACATTCTTGAATAATGCATAATGTTTTCATCCTTAAGTATCCAAAAAGAGTTTAAAAGGTTGTGGTTCATGCAATTGTGACGTAGAAGCTGCAACCTTTTTATGGTCAAGTTATTTTGGTTTTTAATTTCTAATAGATATTCCACTTTCTGCTAATGCTAAGATATTATTTTTTTTTTCAAACTTTCAAATAGCTCATATGTGCTTCAGATGGAAACTATTTCAGCTACGTCTTAATTTCCATTTGCAGGGTTGCCTCCGAGATACCGTGACTCTGTCAGGGCAATCACTCCTGGACTACCTCTTTTCCTCTACAACTATACAACACATCAACTTCATGGAATATTTGAGGTAAACGCATTTAGCTGTTGATGTATGTTGCTGCTTATTAGAGTCTTTTGGGATGAGGGGATTCCACTCTGAAAGGTTGGCTTGTCTTTTGATTGGATCTTTGTCTAGTATGTGTTTCTTTCATAGGAAATTTGGTGAAGTTATTTTCATTAATACAACTTTCTCATTAAGTGAAATTATCTTCAGCTCTATACTGGTGTAGATATTGTATTGCTGGTATGATTTATCTTAATTTTTTTTGTGTCGGTGGGTGGGTGACCTAGGACTTGCTAAACATCTTTGAGCAGTACTGGGTCTAAATAGTGCCTGTAAGGAAGATTGAAGTTCTTGCTTTGGTTGCTGATTCTCTTAAACCCTTTGAGTAGGTTGGATTGATCTGTTACCACAGTATAATTCTGTATGATGGTGATCTCATGGCACCGCTTTCCCCACTGTAATACTAATAATCCTTCCCTTCTGCATTAAGGGCATTCATTGGTGGGTTGTAAAATTTGGACAAGCGGCAGTTGAAGTACTTGGATTTGGCAGTAGCAATGTGGCATAAGCATACAAATGTTTGCATGTATATTTGTAAGTGAAAATTGACCTGTTTTTCTTCATCTCTTGGCTTAAATTGCAGGCTGCTAGTTTTGGTGGTACCAACATTGATCCAACTGCCTGGGAAGATAAGAAATGTAAAGGAGAGTCCAGGTTCCCAGCACAAGTGAGCTCAATCAACTTGGAATTTTTATTAATTATCACTCACATTCACTATTAACTGCTACAAGTTCCTAACTTCCTATGTTTGACATTCATTATTGGTACTCATTTTCTGAAATATCAGGTGAGGATCCGTGTGAGGAAGATTTGCAAAGCCCTTGAAGAGGACTCTTTCAGGCCTGTTCTGTTCCACTATGATGGCCCAAAGTTCCGCCTTGAACTGTCCATAAAAGAGGTATTGTAAATACACGCTAATTTACTTCTGCAGTTTTTGTCTGGATCAGATGATATTTCCTGGTAGCAAATTGGTGCATGAGATAATTTATACTTGCATGGACTCAACCATATCTGCCACATCTGACCTGTTGATTGTGTTAATTTCAACATGTTTGTAGAATCCTGCTAGTTTCTTACATATTTTGTCTTGATATGCGTTCATATGAATCACTGAACTGACTATAATTCTCTTGGCTGCCGCCTGTATTCAGACTTTGGATCTACTAGACCTATGTGAGAAGGCGGGTATGTGAGGCTGAGTTCCATCGCAATCTTTTCAATCACTCAGGATTTCCAAGTTCACAAGCAGAAGTGCTGGGTGTTATTTGTCGTTCGTGATGTTGGTCTTTTGTGAAGCGTAAGCTTGGCAGGTTTTCGTTTGCTGCATTTTCAACGATCTGGTGTTTGGGAGGCCTCAGAAGTTGTGAGCCCCATCCCAGTTCGAACCTTAATATGGTGAAAATGCATGTTATGTATATTTGTGCTAGGTTATGATCCCAGAATTGGCAAACAGTGAGGAAAAAAACAGATGTAATTCATCCATCATAAAGCCCTTATTGGGTGACAAACTACCGAATTGTTAGTATGTGTAGCATCTTGTGTGCGTTTTCCTGGATGCTGACAACCTTGATGAAATGCATCATGTGTTATCACATCAAAAGTTGTGTTTGTGACTCTTATCCATGACTTGCATCCTTTATTGATCATCTCCGAAGGCATGATCTAATTACATACAAAGATTTGAGGCCGGCCATTGGGCAGATTTGAAGATTTGATCTTCATTTGGCTTTGCAAACTTCTGTATGACTTGAATGGTCTACAAATTCCCCCATCAGCCAATGTCAGCAGTTTTTCTGAATAATCTCTGTTGCCTGCTGTTCATCTGCTACAATGCCATGTTCATACAAATTGGATCCTGTTGCTATACTTGCATTATGGGTAATGTATATTTATAATATTTGGAATCTTCAAAGTACCATGTACATTCATTTCTAAGGTTTGGGATGAAGGAGCTTGACAGTGCAGAAGTTGCATATGGTGACTTTGTGAGTCTGTGACTGTTAACCTTGATTGAACTGTCAACAATCAACATATCAGTCCTCAAGGAAATTCTTCCAATCTCCACACTTTTCCAGCATCATGAACACAATGAGATTGAAGCTGCTGATCTTGAGATTAAATCCCTCTTATTTCAATTTCCAGCAGGAAGCAATGAATCACAAACTTGAGGAGGGAAAAAACAATTACAGATAGGCACCGGCAGCGACTCTTAACAACAATCAAATTCTACATTCAATAGTAACAACAGGAACATAAATGCTATAACATACTGGAGAGAGGCAAAGTTGCTCCAATGTGCAATTGCTTTCCTACGTATTCACCCCAAACACAAAACCATTGCTGAATGATGGCAGATTGCTCGAAGGTGCCTGTTCACGCAATGGTGAACGGAATGGATTAGGTGTCACCGGGTGAGTGATATGAAGCCCGGCTGCACGAAGAACCTGCTTAGCATTTGCGCACAAGATTTCTGACTTATCGGTGAAGAATGCAGGGGCATTCATGGACTTGATCAGCTCAAGAGCCCCTACCCAGCTACCAAAACTCTCCATTTTACAATTTAGAGCAACCACAAGATGAGGTGAAGATAGATAAGATGCTTGTTCTTGATACATGCCTCTCACCAAGCTCACCCTCACCCTGCCACTGATCCCTGAAGCTGTTCCAGATAAATTACTTGGAACATCAGGACCAACCATCACAATCTGTACATTGCCCACGCCATTGAGCAAATGACCGATCTCACTGAAAGCCGGCATCCAATCCAATTCTCCTTCAGGGCCAAGGTAATGCACTACCACTTCTTTACCTTTGATCAACCGATTCTTCGAACTCATACTGAGAGAAGTGAGGATGTGGTAAACTGTTAATGAGTGTGAAAGTATGGCAGAAACCGGGCTAGACATCTGCAGCGATCTGAGGTTATAGTACTCAGACCAGCCAGAGAGGAGAATGGGATTGGAAACACCATCCATATAGTTCACAAATGGAGTATCCTGGGGGCATTCACCATCACTCAACCCTCCCCAAGAAGTTGAAACACCACCAAGCTCCAATGGAAGCAAACCAAATGGGCAATGAGCATAGCAATCACACCTCCTCCTCCACATCCCCTTCTGATGAAGCCCCATGAGATCAAGCCATTTGCAAGGGTGATCTACAAAGCAAGGGAAAGTGAATACCTTGAGAGCCAACTCCTCCTCCCTCTCCATCATCGCCTTGTAAACCCCACAAACGCTCTTGTGCTCATCTTTCCAGTGTTGTTTCTGGCAAACAGGACCACAATAGACCACAGCGCGACACCGGCCGCAGCACAAACACTGCTCGCCGGGCACGTCCTTCTCGCACATCATGCATTGTCTCAATATATTCCAAGTCTTGGTGACTAGTGCTGTCTTTGATGAATCCTCCTTGGGAGGCTCTGCAATGTACTTGGGAGAGTTCGAACTGAGCTTCTTCTCTTCGTAGGCCTGACCAGGAGGATGGGAGACGGTGACCGCGACGAGGTCCCATCCTCGGGACACTTCTTGCGGCCACTGCACGTCCACCGTCTCGATGAAGGGCTCGAAGCAAAGCAACCTTCCACGCTTCGGCACGGCGTCCTTGGCAGGCTGGAGGAGAGGATGCACCAAGGCGATGGCTTTCATGAAGGCGTAGATGTAGCGGAGCTCCTCCAAGGTCGGGTTGCGAAACCGCAGAGATCCAGTGGAGGTGCAGCGCGCGACGTCAAACACCGGGAACCGATCGGTGCCGGAGGATTCCAGCGATAAGGATCTCACCATCCGCTTGTCGGCGGAGGTGAGCAGCGGCTCGGGGACGAAGACGACGCGGAGAAGCTCGGTGTTGGGGGAGCGGATGGTCTCGCGAAGGCCGGTCATCTTGAGAGCATCGGGCTCGGACTTGAAGAAGTGGAGGGCGAGGTCGCCGCCGTCGCCGCCGATGAACTGGGCGCAGGGGAAGAGTTGCTTCTTGGAGGACCAGTCGGAGTCCTTGCCGACGCGAAGGCCGAGGAGGTGGGCGGGGCGGAGGCGCTTCCAGGGGTCGGTTCGGAAGAGGGCGGCGGAGGCGCGGAATAGGTGTTTGATGAAAGGCGGAGGTAGAGATTCAACTAAGAGGAGGCAAGTGCCGGAGGTGGGGCCAAGGCCAGGACCGGAGCCGAACTGGTCCTCAAATCTGGCGAACAGATCCCTCAAATGCACCTCCATTTCGATGAGCACCACCTGAGTTCTCTCACTACTACTCTAGATAGATTTACAAATCTGAAGGGAAGAAAGAGCCTTCTTACAATGGAAAGGGCCTCTCTTATCAGGGTATCAGATCCAAAATATAATTGAAGCAATGGCAATGTGCTACTGCTACGGTAGTCGGCTCTTTTTTTTTTTTTTTTTTTTTTTTATAAATGGATAAATTATATTTTATTTAATTATGATATTAGACTCCGTTAAATTGCATGTTCAGAAAGATTTAAAAATATATAATTAGTAGCCCCTTTCTTCTGACATCAAGCAATATGATCCTTCTCCCTCAGATGGAGCTTCGCCATCCCTTCCTATTTCAGGCTACTTTCACTAGGTTCACAGATTTTTTCGTCATTGGAGCTGCATCCAACCAAGAGAGGGTAAGAAAAGAAATGTCACAAATAATTCTCAAAAAAACGCGTTACTTATACTAGAAAATCAGTCTATTTCTTTCTCCCTAAATACTCCAAGTAATTACTACTGCAACAATGTCTCATCCTTCTCTTAGAGTATTGTCCACCCCAAGTAGGTATTCCTGGTGCCCTATAGTGCCTAAAGATCCACCCCCCAATTCAAGATTCGAACAAGGTCCCAAAGTGATCCCAAATCTACCTTACATATGGGCAAGATATGAATAGTCATTAAAAGATATCCCAAATCCCCAAAGGTCATCCGTATTCTCAGGCTTTCCCCTCAAACCACCTAAGGTTAGGATTTTATCATCCCAGTCTAACCAGACAAAATATTTAACCTTTGATGGGCATTGAATCTAAAAGCATTCTCATCATTGGATTGGACGTGGTTCCATTGTAGCTTAATTGTATAATTCCTGATTAGTTGACCTTGATTGGCATCTCAAAGCAAGGCCTATACATGATGTTAATACAAACAAACGACAGCAATGAAAACCAACTGGGTGGAAAGAATCAACTTCATCAGTAATGTAAAATTTACATGTAAAGAACTATCACACTGCTGCAAAAGAATAAGAAGCCAGCAAAACACACTTAACCGAACAAAGATTAAGAGGGTTTGTTTTTTTCCACAGTGGCTCCGTTCTTTCTATCCCGTAGAGAGAGATACAAAAAAACTGTCAGACACTGTTGAAGTTGCTGGCTGAAAATTAGCTAAAAGCCTAGTTATAATGATAATATAACAATACATGCTTGATCAAGAACTGCGGCTACTTCAACCAACATGACCGATCACCAGTCCGCGAGTATCACCAGCAGTCTCGACAGCTCTTGCAGCAAGAGGTGTTTTTCTGTCTATCTCCAGTGAAAACAAGACATTGTTGTTAACAAGTCCTAACACTTCAACAAGAGAAGATCTTAGCAATGAGAAGTTAAAAGCAGCCTATGGAGTTAGACAGGTTGGTAAAAAATTTTAGATCGGTGCTTTGAAATCACATACACTAAGAATCCACCATTTCATCTTGCAACTCATTGGGGGCAATAAGCCCAGGTATAGAGAGCATCCTCTGGCGATCCTTCTCCCTCTGGGCAGCTGCTTCTTCTGCATAAAGATCTTTGTTGTCCTGCCATGGTGAGATCTAATCAGAAAAAAGCCAAAATGGATCAACCAAGCTTCTTTAAAGTTTCAAGATGTTATTTTGTCTGCAAAGTCAACAGATCAAGGAATGAACTCTTCGTGAAATGGTTTCAAGGGTTATGAATGTTGTGCTGGACTTTGAACAGACAGTGAAGCAGCCCTCTAACCAAAAAGGGGAAAAGGAACAAGTGGTGAAAGATTTACAAATATTCTAGCTCCTACAAGAGATTTTATTCATCCTTCTGACCTTTGAATTACTTTGCTTCAAGACAAAAATAAATCTTCTGGTAAAACCAAACTATTTAGACTGAATTTCAATATATTTACCAAGAACAAGCAAGTAGAATTACACACCTGAGCTGAAAATTCTTTTGATTGCACCCAGAAAGTCGAATGTGATCCTTGAATGCAGTGAGGTTGTTCTTTGAAAGAAGTAGCCCATCAACAAATTGAGTGACCTGCCATAGGTTGTGCATTAGACAACTTCATATCACAACAAAACACACCAAAGGTTGGTGATTGAATTTGGTACCTCCGTAGATGTCATATTTGGAAATGATGATCCCAATAGTTTAATGGTGTAATCCACGAACAAAATCAGTATTACTTGGGTATGAAAAAGGAACAGAAGCAGCATCCCATAAGGGCTCTGTCAATGAATTAGAACCAACCTGCAAATACAACTGTTAAATTAGTCCCATGATAAAGAGTGATGATGTTATAATCATTCATATTTAGTGGCTTGTGGTTAATTACCAGGCAGAACAAATGTTGAAGAACCAGAACAGCATACAGCTTGAAGCCACAGGCTTATGGAATGTATCTGTCAAGACTGCAAAAATTTCTTGCTCAATTGTCACGAAGTAAGTCCTATGAAATTGATTGCTAAATTCTGACACCTGAAAACCACCAACACCGAACTGTCAGCAAGATAACATAAACTAAGTTCAGACACCTAAGTGCTAACAATGTGGGAGATAATCCAGACCTGAAAATTCTTCAGCATTTCCAATAAAAGGTTAAGACCAGTCTCAGCAATATTCCTTTCAGTGTGCCGAAAAGCCCAAATGATTGAATCCATGACAAGCTTCAATTGCTATCATTGACAAAAAGGGGTGGAAAGTTAGAAAGTTCAAAAAGCACAAAAACTATGTGCAACAATGGCATGCAGCATAATTAGATGGACACAAGTAAAAACTTTCAGAACCTGACTTGACAGCTGGACTAAAGCATGAAAGCAATGTGTAGCTATTGCACGCAGCAAAGAGAAGAACTTGAGACGATGCTCAGGGTAATCTTCAAAATTTTTTGTAATCATCTGGATAAGAAGAATGATTTAATGTAAGGATAACAGAATAATAAGCAAACATCCATAACAAGGTGTGAAATACTAACCTCAAGAGTACATTGGAAAACAGCTTCAAAAATGCGAGGTACATCATCCATCATTACCCGTTTATATCTGCAGTAATTGGGAAAAAAGTTGTTGACTATATAAAACAAACAAATTGCAAACAAGATTATTTGGAACATTAGAATTGAATAACTTGTTAGAGGTTAAGAAATATGTTCATTTGTGTCTGGGGATGGGGGGAATACTTATTAATGATCGTTGCGAATAGTGATAGCACTTCAGACTCCCTTGCATCTGGAAGATTTCTTGCATAATCACCAAGAACAGGGTCCATCATTGGTGGTACAAATTGCTTTCCTATATGAGGTTGATCTTCAGCCTTATCCACAAATGTCTCAATCAATTTAAGAGTCTCACGCTTTACAGATCTGTTTGTCATATGCTGTTAGTACTTGAACAATAGCCATCAACAATGGTATCATAAAAAATGGATTGAAAAAAAATTTATATCATCACCGAAGAAGTTTGACAAAAGATGTTTTGGAAGCAAATGGTCCCCCTTCTGCTATAGTACTAGAAATAAGTTCGCTGTACATTCTGTTAGGAAACAGGGGTCACATATTAAGTAACATCAAAATACAATATCAAAAGTAGAACCAAGAGTTGAAAGAAAACATAACAAAAATACCTGTATACTGTGAGCATATCCAAGAATATCAATGATATTTGTGGGAAAAAATATGGCCCGAGAGAATTAGCGACACTAGTGTTTGTCTGTTAAGCATAAAAAGACAATTACCAATTCTCAGTGATGGTGCTCAGCATGGGTACTTGATGCAAAGCTATAGAGAAATGTTAAACCTAATACCTGCAGTATGTTAAGAATCGCTTCTAATCACATCCTGATCTTTCAAGATATCAACACTCCTGCTGGCCTGTCCAATTATTTCTGCCCATTTCTGTGTTATAAAAGACAAAGAAGATAATACATGAGGCAACAGCAAGCAAAAGGTGCCCAATTACACTAGGCTTGCCAGCAATGACTGGGTCATAAATTAAATTTCAAAAATGAAAGGAAAGTTGCATTAGTACAAAGAAGAATGCAATAGCTAATGACTCTGCATTAAATTTCAAAAAATAATGGTAAAGAACAATGGAATTAGTACGAAGTTACACCAACCTGATTAGGAAGGTCCATTAACCTTTTCAAATATTCTTCCCTCTTCGGTGCCATCTGACTCTGCATGAATCATGTGGCCGACCTGCATATATGAAGGGAAGTTGCACATTGAAAATGCAATAGCTAAAAAACAAAATACTCAACAAAAAATAAATGATTTGCGTTTGAAGTATTAATACCGATTCGTAAAATGAATGAATCTGATGAGGCTCAAGATCTGCAATGGTAACAGGAAGGCTGGACAGGAGCTCAGATACAAAGGGTTCATTCTCCCCAAGCTGAGAAATAAACAATCAAAGCATTCTTGTGACCTTTTAACCAATCAATATTAAGGTCGCACTCAAAAACCAAATAACAATCCACAAAAACCAAATCTTTGAAGTTTAGAGCATAGTGACAGAAAAGTTAAAGTAGGTGGCAAAACTTACAGAAGAATCCAAGTATTGTGTGCCACTGGGGATACAACTACAGAGTAACTAATTCTCAATCAACAGCACTCCCCCACCCACCCCTTGCACCAGTTTCCCACTGGATGGTTCTAATTCCAAATTGACATACACAACTAAATACTTGATCCCTTTTATTCATTCTGCTTTCCCAATCAATCAAATAAGCAAAGCACTAGGTGATGGTTTTGGAAATTTTACAGACCAATGCAAAAAAGAGCATAGGATTTTGTGGGGCATATATAGTGAGATATTTATATCAATACCCACTATAATCAAAGAGAAAAAAAATCAGAAATCTATTTCGCCTCTGTTTCTTTGATGAATCCTTCTGATGAATATATTCAAATACATCTCCGTGGATTGGTACATCTAACATAAATTTAACTAGGATTGATCATTGCGCCCAAGTCCACCAAGCCCTAATTGACAATATGCATTTTGAATAGAATCTTCAAATCACAACACAGGCGGATGTTGGTATTCAACTTTTACAACAAAACAATTCACAGGATAATAATAATAATAATAATCAACATTATTATGTGATGGGCTACAATTATGACAAGGTGCATTAAACCTACACCAGTATGAATAAAGATACAGGGAGGAATCAAATGTCAGATATGGAGTGATAGAACTGCAACCATAAGTTTCTCTAAAAGAGTAGAGAGGCACACAAAACTATGGAAAGGTGGGACATGCCTGTGTAAGAACAAATTTGCGTTTACATTTCTGGACAATTTTCAGGAAAGTATCACACGCCATATCCTGTAAAAGAAACAAAGCTTATTTTATCTCCATGAAGAAACATGAGTGAATGTACCTTCTATACCAATCTTGCATGATATGCAACCAAATAAAAAAACATAAGAGGTAAAATTCAATGACACAATTATATTAACCTGAACTCCTGGATGATTTTCATGCATAAACTCAAACAATTTATTTACAACCGTTTTGAGAAACTTCCAGTGTGCCCTTAAAAATTTTGGATACTGTCCGACAACATACCTGAGAATTTACCACCAGTCAACAAAATGATAAATAGAATCACCGAGTAAATACGCAAGTCATTAGTGATTCTTACATGATATTACTAGCAATAACAGCTTTGTTATCCTTTCCCTTTGTAATTTCACATAGATTCAATAAATCACGGATCACCATCACAAGAAATCTATTTTCCTGTAACATGAACATAAATTACCATTAAAAAGGTTATTAGGAGAGGCTATTACAAATTAAAACAAACAAATAAATAAAAAAAATAAGGCAAAGCAAAAACTGATGGAAGATAATA
Source organism: Dioscorea zingiberensis (assembly GCA_026586065.1). Lineage (NCBI taxonomy): Eukaryota > Viridiplantae > Streptophyta > Magnoliopsida > Dioscoreales > Dioscoreaceae > Dioscorea > Dioscorea zingiberensis. The sequence goes on along the minus strand of CM048819.1, from coordinate 67,940,998 downwards.
AAATTGGCAAACACAACACCATAAGTCAGTGCTGTTAACAGTGACCTTAACCACTTATCCATCAGGCAAATAAATCTGCCCAAATCCATATAGGAAGCAATCCAACCCAATGTCTCAGTCAGAAACAAACTCAAATATACCTGAACCAATGTTGACTAAATCCATAATTCATTGACATGGTTAACTCAAATGTAGGCCATCTACTGTTGGACCTCTTTTTTTTTTAACAGATTATGTCATTTTTAAGAACCATGAGGCGGTCTTCCAAGAACCATCAAACCTCCCTTACAACAATAGAAATAACACTCATAATTGCAAGAAGAATGTATCAACAATCATTATTCGAATATCTATAAAAAATATACATCTTATAGTAAATATGATTAGTAACTAAAAGTCAAAATAGGTCATGTACATCAAAGCAGCATGACCTGAAAAACTCATACTCAACAGCATTTATCATCACAATTAGTTACTCACAGATATCGGGTAATATATTACATGAAATTTATATGGGCATACCTGCTCCTCCATCATAGAACCAGATATTGACCCAATTGCCCAGCAGAGTGTGTTTAGGTTGTTCCAACTCCAGTCCTGTCCGTTCAATTGCTTGCTTAATTTTTTCAACATCTAAAATCAAAAGCGAAGACTCATGTGAGACACTTTCATCAACCAAGTTATACAGGAAAACTTTCAAATGCTAATATCAACTCAAGGAGTTCTATTATTATCTCTCACAACAACATTTTCTGCTGCCTCTTCTTCTTTTCTCATAATATTATCTAGCTCCTTCACACCAGTTAGGCTGCTAGAGAAGACTAAATCTAAGCTGCATCACACCCACTTGCAGGCAGGCAATTTTCCAGCCTTGAACTAAAAGGTTGCAACCAAGAAGCATTTCTACTGCCTGAAGGTCAGCCTTCTTCTGTGGGCTTGTACATCAATATTAAAAGTCTTGACACACTTAAGCAATAAGGATTCTAAATTAACAAACCTGTTGTTCAGTATCCTCATGGTCAAGATGTGACAAATATATCAGTGTCTCCCTCATGATCTGAAATAAAAAATGCAAATTAGCAGTTCAAATAAATAACATCAATAACATCAGAAAAGAAGTAAAAAGGAGACAGAAACTTAGTCTACCCAAATTCCTAGTTCTTACAAAGCTCCAATGGTCCATAGCAAATAAAAGTTAATTAAATTTCTCAGCAAACTCAAATTTATGTCAAGAACTGGAATAAAAGTGAATATCATAACCATGTGCAATCAAGGATATTTCCCAGGATAAGAAACCAGAAGCTGACTTGAGATAAACAACTATGAAAAAGATTGAATAAAACATCAACAAGAATCACAAGCACGCATAATAAATGTGGAGAGGCTAACAATTGACCGAACCTTATACTGGACCAGTACATCATTGTCCTTCATAGTTTCTCGGACAATATTTCCATTTTCATCTTCAACAACAATAACCTCTTCAGGTTTTGCCATCCGACAAATCATGAGCAACCTTAACTTTGACATTGGAACAGAATAGAGGTTGTCGGCGTTGTGAAAGTTGAGGACCAAGACCATCAATCAATCCAGGAATTGTGGTACCTGCAGGATAAGCACATAGACTGAAGATAAAAACTTAAACTGGTTTAAGATAAGATGTTAATATAATAAAAACAGAAGGTATTAGTATCACTATTAATAGCTATCAAAGGAGAAGGAACTAGAACAGTTGGGTAAAAAGTAGCCATAAAAGTACCCATCAAACATGACAGAAAAATTGTAAAATTGTCACCTGAAGACCCATCATTCCCACAGCAGCTGCAGGATTCTCCAGATTGTGATGAGGCTCAAATAACTGCAGGACTAGCAAATTCCAATAATCCAGGCATACCTGCTCATCCATCAAATATAAAAACAGTTTTAGATCATTCCCATGGGAAGGACAGCAGAAGAGCTCTAGGGCAAATTTATACCTTGAAAACCTCAGTATCATCAACATATGAAATATTTATGAGATATTCAAGACCCAAGAGCAATACAGATCTGCTCTCAGCTGTGGACTCCAATATTCGAATATGAGACTGCATAAGAACTTTCCATTAGGTGTAGTTCATAAAGATTAAAAATCAAGTCAGCCAAAGGAGTTGATTCCAATCCAAAACTAAACACTAAACAGGGAAAAAAGGGTTTGCACAAACAGCTTTCATTTTGATAATAGAACAACAAACTGATAATTAAAGGAGACTGACAAAAATTCTCACAACAATGATACAATTACCATCAAACTTGAAAGTGTATTTTTAATTACCAGTTACATGATTAACCGATTTCTAGACCACCAAAGAAGTGAACAGGGAGAATTACCTTGTAGAAGGAAGAGAAGAACAAGGCAAGATTTTGGATAAATGCCTATAAAAAAAAAAAGAAAAATATTATTACACTGCACACAATGTTCAGAAAGCATAACAAAGAATTAAAAGCTGAAGTCTATGATTGTTCACATAGACAAATGGAAAGAATGAACATGGTCAAGCATGTGAAAGTGTACCTGCTCGTCACTTGAACCATTAGCATAAGCATCTGGGATATTTGTGGTAGATGGGAGAATATTCTGGATTAATTATGCCCAAAGAAGAAGAATTAATATCAGAAGAAGAATAGTAACATGACAACTAGAAGACTGTCTACGGAGAGCACCTGTAGTTGGACCATGAAAATTGTATACATTGTAACGTATTTCTGGTCATAAAAGTCACCAAACTGAAGGGATGCAATCTGCATGAGAGAACGAAGAAATTAACCACAAGAAACCAAAGAGGATGTGAGGACTGGATAGATGAGCTTAATTTACAAAATACAACTCTTGCAAAACATGCATTTTTACACTTATATACAAAAAATATGGAACTAATGGCCATAAAAATGAAAAAATCACTCTTTACACTTTTATATACAACTCATTACACTTGGATAAGCTTAATTTACAAAATACAACTCTTTGCAAAACATGTATTTTTACACTTATATACAAAAAATATGGAACCAATGGCCATAAAAATGAAAAAGTTCACTCTTTACGCTTTAGTACCATGACATTGGATCACATGATCTACTGACCAAAGATGTTATTAGCCAGAGATGTTCTGACATTGAAATTTGAAGCTAAGCAAAAGGAACCAAAATATATAGGCCAGTGGGAGAAGAATATGTTTTGTTAGCTTAAAGAAATACTACGATAAGCATACCTCTGTCAAACATTGAAGTGTGAGATTCCTATATGAAGCAACTGGAAAAAACTTCAGGAGAGTCTCCAACTATTAGTAAATGCAAACGTGACACATATAAGTTAAGGATTTACAAATGCTATCTCAAAGAAAAATTACTCAAAATGTAACATAGTAACAAAGCCAAACCAGTGGAGATTCAAAGATGTAACCAAGAGGAATCCATGATAAAAAGCATGTAATGTTGCCAATGTAGCCCATTATAAGCTCTGTCCTTTGAGATGCTGATAGTACGAACAAGCACAGCTCATGAATGAGTTGAAATTCACTGTTTAGCAACAAACTGCTGTAAGACGGTGATCTTTTTCCAAACAGAATATGCCAGGCAAAAGCTTAATAAAAACACATAGGTTCACTACAATGGAAAGAGACGCAAGAGAAGCAAGATGAGCACATATTATAAAAGAAGCGATTTCTTAACAGCAGCATGAGAACATAAGCAATTATCATCTATACATGTTAAAAGACTTGCAATGTTACAGAGCTCAGAATGTAATGGACAGATGGCAATAAAAAACAAGGATAAAATGAATGCTGACATTCATTATCATCTATACCTGTTTAATGACTGCTTAAGTTCTTTAATCTTTTGTTGAGTCATCTCTCCTCTTGAAAAATCAAAAACCTCCTCACTCAGAAGCTGAATATTTGATGATTTATGTTAATTGCTTCTAATAAGTCAAATCACAATTCCAAAATTAGTGTTGCAAAAGAAAATGTGAAAAATACCTTCAATATAGCCATACAATTTTCACATAGTGTTTCACTGCTCTTTGCTGCTGAAACAAGATCAGGAACGAAGCTTTGCCATCTGGAAGGCCACTCATGCTTTAAAACCTGATTTTGAAATTAAGCTTGTCAAAGAAAGCTCATAAGCATAATGAAACATAATCTACAGGGGGTAGCTGGCATAAAAGAAAAGTGAAAGTAACCTCTATAATACATCTAAAGCCTATTAAATCAAAATCTAGAACCGCTGTAGTGCTAAGAAGAATAAGGATAAAATAGGACAGATCAGGAATGTCAGGAATCAGACAAAATATTTACTAATGTCCTACATAGAACAGAAAAGTTTATCATCCTCACTAAACCAACCATCTTGAGTAGGATATAGTATTGAAATAACAAATAAGACATGATATATTACCTGAACCAATATAATGTTGAGCTTATTTACATAGAGCCTCTCTCTCCGAAAAGATACTTCATTACTTGAAAGCTGTCCAGAGATAAATGGGTTGAATAAAAATAAGGAAACCGGCAATCATATCATATACATATGTTCATTCAGTAAGACAGCCATTAGAAAAGAATATCAGTAGTCAATAGCAAACATTAGGATGCTTGGTACCTGCACAATAACATCAGATATGTAGTTTTTAATTCCGTCTCTTTGCTCAACAGGCAAAGCATTCCAACGATATTTGATCACACTTTCTAGCACCTGGAACCAAAAAAAAAAAAAAAAAAAAAAAAAAAAGCCATTTGAGTAGTAGTATATTCTTTGTGACCGGAATTGTGGAATGTGCTCCTGTTTTGATGTAAACACTTTCCCAAAAATGCATTTATCTAGCTAGATTCATCTTCAGAACTTCAAGTTTAAAGCAGTAGGAATTCAGAAAGCAGAATGCTATTCTGACAATGCGGGAAATCAAATTGATAGCTCAAGACAAGCTAAACCATTGGCGAGCAATCAAAAATGAATTGCAAGTGAAAAATGAAGAAGCTAATACCAGAAGCATTTTACTTCCATTATGTTGCTAGTGCAGTGGCTGTTGAAAAACCACTCACCTGAAGAGCAAAGAACTTGGTGTTCAGATTCTGGGAGTTTTGTAATATGTGAACAACCTGCAACCAAGTATCTGGGTTGTTCTGCAACTCCCGTAATATCTGGTCCGCCGCTTGCCTCTGTCAACAATGAAATACAAAGCAAGTTTAAATTGGGATGCAAACAAAATCTCAGGAGCAAATGAACAATGATCTGGAGAAACAGCAACAAACGATGCAAAACACATCCAGATTTTAATTTCGTAAAGAATCATAACCCCAAACCCAAACCCTAAAACACGATCACATAAACAGCCAATCCGCCAAGAAAAAACAAAGAAAGCCCGCACTTGCATTCAAAAACCAAAACTCTGGAAACACCACGACGAACACCAAACCAAACAACGATCACAAACTAAGGTAAAGAAAGAAACGAAGGTCGACCTCGGCCTTGGATCCTGTGCCATAGAAGGCAGCGACAGTGCTGTCGAGCAGAGCGACGTCGATCGGTTGGCTGAGGTCCCTGAGCTTCTCCGCCATGGGAGTGGGGACTCGAAATCGAGCTCCAGAACCCTAGAAATAGTAGGAACGAGCGCTAGAGAGAGAGGGAGAACAAGGGAGGGAGGGGATCTTTCGAAAACGAAAACCCTAGCTTAACATTCAAGCAGTGTCCAAGAGATTAAATAGGAGACAGAAAGAAACTTCGGAAAGGGGTTTTCTTGGGGTTTTAAATAGGTAAGGGCTTGAATTTTACATCTTGACCCCTCACTTTTTACAATTTACTTCTCAGACCTTTTTCTATTTTAGCTCGGTCAAAACCCCTATTTAGTCCCCTGGCATTCTATTCATTTCTTCGCCCTTCTATTATTTTTCAT